>QMIH01001787.1:85275-95532 GCA_003987875.1 Clarias batrachus | reverse complement strand
GGGTTGGGAGGGGATGAGGGGGTATATATACTATAAGATATACTACATGAATTGATTATTTTTTCACCTCAATTTTGTAATTTTCTTACATTCACAAGAAAGTATAAATTCCTGTTCATTTCCGCCTCCTAAATCATTATGTCTTTATCTGAAAGGTCAAAAAGTCAAATCAACATGACTGCTCACAGCACTGGAAAAAAAAATAAGTAAAACTTCTTACCTTTAAATATAAGATTAAGATATATCAGCACACAGACAGATTAATCTGTTAGATGTGTAACACTGACTCTACATGAGACTGTTTGAGAAATAGAATACACATCACTGTTAGCTGTATGGATGTATCATGAGTGCTGGATACGGCGGTCAGTTTTGCATAGTGGCTACTCACGGTACTGCAATTTTGTGCCTCAAAATACATTTCCCCAGATAATCCCTGATTACTGCACAAAATATCTGTTTGTTGTCTTTCCTTATGCTCGTGTTTTCCAGAACAAATACACCTGGATGAGTTACCTGAGCATGACGGCCATTTTTCTGTTTGTGAGCTTCTTTGAAATTGGACCAGGTCCGATCCCGTGGTTCATAGTGGCTGAATTGTTTAGTCAGGGTCCGCGACCTGCAGCCATCACGCTCGCCGGATTCTGCAACTGGACCTGTAACTTCATCATCGGCATGTGTTTCCCTTACATAGAGGTACAGTGGTTTTAGAAGAGCACAACTTTAACGTTTATTTTAAGATTATTAATTTGTATCAGGTGGCATTGAGGCTTAGGGGTTAGCACTGTGCCCTCGTGACTCCAGGGTCCGAATCCCAACTCGGGTCTGTGTGCGTGGAGTTTGCATGTTCTCCATGTGCTTGGTGGGTTTCCTTCAGGTACTCCGGTTTCCCCACAGTACAAAAACATGCAGGTTAGGGTAACTGGTGTTCCCAAATTGCCCACAGTGTGTGATTGAGTGTGTGTGTATGTGTGTGTGTGCCCTGTGAAGTCTTCTGGGATAGGCTCCGCCTCTGTGACATAGACGATGAATGAGAGTGAGTGAGTAATGGGGACTAATAGGGGGTAATACTAGGACTGACAGTACACACACTGAGGCCACGCCCCCTACACTCTGACTGACAGGACACACACGGAGGCCACGCCCCCTACACTCTGACTGACAGGACACACACAGAGGCCACGCCCCCTACACTCTGACTGACAGGACACATACAGAGGCCACGCCCCCTACACTCTGACTGACAGGACACACATTGGGGCCACGCCCCTACACTCTGACTGACAGAACACACACAGAGGCCACGCCCCCTACACTCTGACTGACAGGACACACACTGAGGCCACGCCCCCTACACTCTGACTGACAATACACACACTGAGGGTAAAGTTACCCAAATGTTTGCTGTGTTTTAGTTCTAATGTATCTGATGATCACAGATTAATCTGTTCCTCAGTTTAAATTCCCCTGGTGAGAATCTCTGATTAAAGGATTAAAACCTTCTACATTCTCTGCAGAAACTCTGTGGCACGTACGTCTTCATCATCTTCATGGTTCTCCTGGCCGGATCCACCATCTTCACGGCTTTACGAGTTCCTGAGACTAAAGGCAAGACCTTTAAGGAAATCGCGGCGGTGTTTCAGAAGCATCTCCCTGCAGCCCAGGCCGAGGTGGAGACGGAGCTGCAGCAGCTCAAATCCTCATCGGAGGCCTGAAGCCTGGATACACTGATGTTAACTTCCTAAATGATGTCCAGGCAGAGATAATAAACACAGTCGGAATGATGTTTTATCCCAGTGAGAAGCACCGCAGACGGAGTGCTGACGCTAACACAAATGCCTGTTACTTCCCTTAGAACTTCCCGTTAAATCAATAGAATGTCAATTTTTTTTTTATTTTATTACAGTATGAGGTAGACAGAAACTCTGAGGTGCTGGAATTGTTGATTATGAATATATTATTATTATTATTTAACAAAGATTAAACACTAACAGTCTCTTGAAGGAGTCTCCAGTGTCAGTGTCCAGAGAGTCGGACCTGCGTCAGCATCTCTACTGTTAAAACTATTTAATCTAATGTTATGTTTTTGGTTTACTGCATTATTATTTTAACAGATATTTAACATTACAGCAGCAAAAACTGCCTTCAGAGAGCTTTTATTCATTACAGCAACAGTATTGTTGATTAATGAACAATAAACTGTTAGTGTTATTTATAATCCACTGTCCACCTTCCTGCATCAGAGTTCTGTGTGAATGTGAAATAGCTTTGTGTGTGTGTGTGTTTGAGCCTCTTTAACAACAACAACAATAATATTTTTAACAATAATATTAATATTAATCTCTGCCCAAACTGGGGCGTCTTCAAACCGAACCCTGGGTTATTTGCCCGTCCCCTCACTTTCTCCCCACCCTGATGCTTCTTCCCTATCCATATATAACCTGAGGCTACTTCCTGTCCCGCCTCAGGCTTCGTTACACCTAAACTGGGGCTTCTTGCCCAATCTGTCCAACCCTGTACGTCTGTAGGCCTCACTGGACTGATATTAATTACTGAATGGAATCTATTGGTTAGCTTCGATCATTTGTCAATACACAGCACTCACACTGTGTCTCCATCATTTACCTGTCTTTATGTCCTATTCAAACAGTGTCTTCTGTAACCACTAGGTGGCAGTAAAACACAAACTATAAGAGAATCATCACCAGCAGTCATGGCTGGGGTTTGAGCTGGAGTCAGGAGGGCAGAAGGAAGTGTCTTTCTACTGAGCCCCCTTTGTCTAATCAAGTCACTTAAGATTAACATTCAATTATGTGTCACAGTGAAATGATTTTTCCGCATGTCCCTGTAAGGAAGCAGAGGTCAAAGTGCAGGGTCAACCAGAATACAGCGTCCCCTGCAGCAGAGAGGGTTAAGGGCCTTGCTCAAGGGCTGAACGGTGGTAGCTTGGTGGTGTAACCCAGTAACCTACAGTCTTAACCAGTTGATCCACCACTGCTGTCTTCTGAGTCTTCATATCCGACCCCAGGCTTCCTTTTGCCCCAATCCTGGGACTTCCTGTCCAAACTGAGGAAAATGAAGCACCATCAGTGTGGGAGTGTTTCTGTCCTGTTTTCATCACACAGACAAAAATACACACGGTCAGTGTGAATCAAACTCGAGTCTGCATTTTTGGTTGAAATGTGGCTGAGGCTGCAGTTTAAACAATGAACTGGGAAACAGTTAGTGAATAAAAAACATTCATAATCTGGACTGAAGGTGATGGACAAAGCGGCCTTGAGAATGTGTAGGGGAATCAGACTGATGAGGGAAGGGAGTTAGAGTTAAGAGGAGATAACAATTCTGCAGAAGAAGTGTTTACTCTGAAAGCTGGAGATTCGTGGTGGAAGGGAAGAAGGTGAAGGTGGTGAATAACGTGACTGTGTGATTAACAGGAGAAGAAGTTCAGTGCTCTGTGGAAGTTCAGGAGGTCAGAAGTTCTGTCACTTTAGTCTGGAGAGGTGCTTTGACATTTTAGCATTTGGCAGACATTTACATTTTTACACTTTTACATTTATCTCATTACATATCTGAGCAGATGAGGGGTGAGGGACTCGATCAGGGGCCCAGCATTGGCAGCATGGTAGTATGGGGTTAGAACCTGTGACCTTCTGATCAGTAGTACCATGTTTTAACCACTGAGCTGCCCTCACTACAAATAATTGACAAAATGTACTTTACAAAAGGAATTATTAAACTAGTTTGCTGGAATAAAGAGACAGGAAGGAAAAAGAAAGAAAGAGTATGGATGGACAGATGGACAGATGGATCAATGTCCAGATATCTGGATGGGCAGATGGACGTCTGTATGTGTGGGTAGACAGGTGGGTGGATGTCTGTATGTGTGGGTAGACAGGTGGGTGGACGTCTGGATGGATGAATGGATTAGTCTGATTATTTTGGTAGCTGTGTTTTTCTCTCCCTCTTTATTTGAAGTCTCTCCTATCGCACATGTGTGCAGATGTTCAGCTCCCAACCTTGACCCTTTCCTTCAGACCACCTGCTTTCTACTGAGCTTCTGCAGGTTTGACCTTTGCCCCCTGACCTGCAGGTTTGGGCTTTATGTTTATGTGGAACTGAGGAACGTCTCAGAAGCCCTGGAGCTGTTGAGAACACTGCTGTTCCTGTTCCTGATGCGTCTCACTGATGCTCCTGAACCGTCCTGAACGCTGTGATCAACCTCTTAATGTTGATCCCTGACACAAACACTCGTCTGTGTTAGCTAGCTGAGTGACACAGACTAGTGCTAGTCAGATCTTTTGGTGTTTAACTAAACTTTGATGTTCAGCTCTGATTGTCTTTAATATATCTACGTGTCTGCTGCTTGATTTACAGCTCATACGTCACACTAAAATTAATATGAAGCTAGCTAACGTATGCTAACAGTATGCTAACAGTAACATGAGCTAGCTCGACCCTGGCAGCTAGCATTTGGCAGAGTTACAGCGGTTTAGCCAGCTAGCGTTAGGTTTGTTGAGACCGGCGGTGGTGCAGGAAGCATTCTTCATCACAGCTCAGTCAGTCAGGTTAGAAGACGTTCCTCAGATGTAGAACGTTTTCAGATGAAGTGTGTCAGTGCTAAAGGTGTGAAACCTGCAGTTATTCCGCAGACCGATGAAGATCTCTTACTTCAGCTGTTGCCACCATCTCTACTTTTAATTTCACTTGATCAGACAAGGCATGCGCACTTCACAACTAATTCACAAACACTACACAGATTCATTATAAACAAAAAGACCTGAAAACGTCTCTCCTGATTAAACACATTCACAGGAAACCGCTTGATTTCATGACATTTTATTTATTTATTAGTGGTGCTTGTAAAGACTCACTATTATTATCTCACAGGCTTATTATTTTTATTTTCTTCTTCTTCCAGACAAAAGTTTGGCGTGTAACGAGTCCCGTACAGTTTGTCGTAGACCCATGAATGAGGTGTCAAATTGTGCGGCTTATTTTTGAATGGGGTGCTATAACTTTTTTAAGGTGTGAAAAAAAAATAGTTCCATAGACTTTACATTGAGACCAACTTTGACGGATTCCAGCGCAGAGCAAGAATTTCGTAGAAAACTCATTTTGACCAAATTTGAAGAGGTTTGCAAGTTGTGTCAGAACATACAGTACCCTTCAAGAGAGTATAAATTTTACCCCTGGGGCGCAAGACGCCCCCAAATTTGCCCCATCTTACATATAGACTTTACATTTAGACAAACTTTGATGGATTCTAGCGCAGAGCAAGTATTAGGTAGAACACTTAAATTTGAAAAGGTTTGCACGTCAGAACACGTTGCATCAGAACATACCCCGCGAGAGGGCATAAGTTTTACCCACGGGGCACAAGAGGTGCCCATATTTGCCCCATTGACTCATAATGGGAGAGTGTGAGTGTATCTGCAGAAGCATGCTGAGGTTGGAACTGCCAGGCAGGAGGTCTAGAGGAGACCAGAGAGGAGATTTATGGACAGTGAGAGAGGACATAGGGTGAGAGACGAGGAGGCAGAGGACAGGGGTAGATGGAGGTTGATGATTCACTGAAAGGGAACAGACGAAAAACAAAGAAGAAGAAGATTAGCATGTTGCTGGCACGACTCCAATGTTTTGCCACAGCAAGCATCGCCCCCCCCCCCCCCCCCCGCCCTTTACTTCAGAAAATGTATTTATGTTGAGAGATGACTTCATAGGCACCTGCACAGTGATTTTAGATTGACTGTGCTTGTGTGTGTGTGTGTGTGTGTGTGTGTGTGAGGGAGTCAGTAACAGGTCTGAGTCACAGTGAAAGCTGCAGTGTGTAAAACAAAACATTCCTGATTAATATTATCATATTTGGGAATTGAGTCACAGGTGTTGATGTGTGTGTGTGTGTGTGTGTGCGTGTGTGTGTGTGTGTGTGCGTGTGTGTGCGCGCGCGCGCGTGTGTGTGTGTGTGTGTGTGCTGGATGAGACATGTTTATAATATTTCCCATTAAAGTCTTATCATTTCTACAATTTAGCTTATTATTATTATTATTATTATTATTATTATTATTATATTTTTCTTTTTCTTCTCCTCGTCTTCCAGTTATTCTTTCTTCCTAACTTCTTTTTCCCCTCCTCCTCCTTCCTTTCTTCTTTACTTCCCTGCACCACCTACACTATAAGTACAGGAGTTTTCCGGTTCCCATGCAGTGTCTCTCCGTGTGGGTGTTGGTGTGGAATGTGAGGAGACAGATAAGGGGATGGAGGGATGGAGGGATGGAGGGAGGGATGTAAAGACTTCACAGTGCACAAGGGGTGAAATTCCTCCTCTTACTGTCAACTGTAGTCTCATTCATGCTCGTCTTCTGAACTCCTGACCTGTTTAATTTCATTACGATGCTTTCAGCTCTCACACTTGCTCTCTCACTGGTTCCTGTCTTGTTCCTTTAGTTTGGGGTTCAGAACAAGTTATGGAGGTTAAGGATCAGAATTCACAATGAGGAGTATAAGTCACTATGTAGGGTTCAGAAAGGGTCCAGGCTTTCATACAATGAGTCATAAAAGTACGTCATTATTTTATATTATTTTATGTTTATTTTATCGATCTTACTGTCTGAGTGGACGAGTGCCCGAGACATCCCTCTGAAACTGAGCGCCGCATGTGGCTAGAGGTTTAATGTACTCTATAGACATTAAACTTGAAGATAAAGATTTAATCAATAACTTATTTATATAGCACTTATTAACAACTCCAGGTTGCACAAAGTGTTTCACATAACAAATAAGAAAGAAGACAAACAATAAGAAAAAAAAATCCAATTAATTCAAGCTGTTAAAATTAAATTAGACATGGAATAGTAAGAAACCAAGAAATAAGAAATAAACAGACATTAAAACAGAAAGCATAAAACCAAATATTCAGAATTTAACTCAAAAACATTAGGATTATAGATCACTACAGGACGAAAACTGAATATTAAGAGAATGTTATTATAAATAAAAGAAAGACATTTAATAATCAGAGAGAGAGAGAGAGCGAGAGAGAGAGCGCATCCTCTGATCGGCTTCTTCAGAACTAATGCTGAGCTGTAAATAAAATCAGTTCTCAGTAAGTGGCTGCGGCCCAAATGGGGGAAAAGTGTGTAGTGAATAAAGCAGGAAGCATCCAAGGCTGAGTAAACAGAAGCGGCTGCATCAATTTAATCAGCAGGACTTTATTTTCCTTTATGTTGAAATCTCATCAGCTGTGGTGTTGATTCAGTTAGATGTTGTGGAGGAGAAAGGCCAGAGGTCCCTGATCGCACCCTGCCAGGAGGGCAGACAGGTGGCACCACTGAGGGATTGGCACAGTCAGGGGATTTGAGGATCTCATAATGCAAAAGAATATCTAAATCGGTCCTAATCAATACATAGTGCACAATAACTGTGGACATCACAAACCACACACACTGTTCACTACAGCTGGTATTGGGTCAGTTCACATGCCATCTGGCACATCAGGCAACGGATACTGACAGTACCATCCTGGAGATACAGCCGTCTTTTCTATGGCAGTTATTTAATGAGTCGGGTTGCCAGCTCGATGTCCGATTGTCGTTCACACACACTACGGGCAATTTGGAAACGCCAGTTAGACTAATCCTCATGTCAGAGGAAACCCACCAAGCACGGAGAGAACATGTAAAAGTTTGTACACCCCTCTCTAACTCCACGCTCGTTCCTGATGTTTATTTCTCTCTACACTGTAAAACAACACTGAAGGTGTTTCTGAGGCTGGTGACTCTAAATGAACTTCTCCTCTGCAGCAGTAAGTTTTGGTCTCGCTTTCCTGGGAAGGTCTTCATGAGAGACAGTTTCATCATGGAGCKCGATGGGGTTTACAAACACACTTGACACACAATACTGTTCTTGTAGGAACTGATCCAGAACAGCCGACCTTCATGTCTTACAATAACAACTGACTGTTACTGTTGCTTAATTGTATGTCACATATGTTATTTAATAGTAAAATCTCCACTATCATCCTATAATGTAGAAAATAAATCAATAAACAAAAAACATTGAATCAGAAGGTGTGTCCAACCTTTGACTTTAAACCCACCCATGTACAGTATATGTGGAAATGTTGTAACAGGAAGTCAAAAGTGATGTTTAAATCCCCCTGAGGCCCACTAGTGGCTGGCAGCAGTATATTCTTTAATATTCTTAAACCCATCTAGGGTAATGAAACAGAGAATCTCACAAATTATTTTCAGGAATAGTGCTCTGTCATTACTCTGATCTCTAAGTATGAGAATAATGATAATGTCAGCAAACAGTAGCTCCATCGGTCATGAATCAGAGATTTATATAACAGGTTCGTCCCTTTGTGCACGGGCGGCACCATAAAGCACGGACACGAGGCCAGGTATTACAGGAGAAATGGGGAAAGGAAAAATGGTTAAAGGAGGGAAGAAGGGAAAAAAGGAAGGAAGAATGTTCACGTGCAGGTCTGGTGGGCAGTGTCCCGCTGGCATGCAGGCAGAGTGCTCATCCATTTACTACCTACAGACAGTAAGGGAGGTAAAGTACACTAACTACTCTGGCTCCGCACTCTTTTCCTGAAGGCATCTCATGATATTTATTACTTTCTGATACATTTTAAGATTATATTCCTTGAATGTCTTTCTTGTAAAGTACATCATTTTTTAAAATCATTTTCTTCAGTCCAAGATATTCCATGAAACTAACAATGATCAGACCTGACCGTCCCTTTGACTGTTAACTCCTGTGATGTGATTGATTAATACTAACTCTAACCTAAAGCCTGATCTTAACCCTAACTCTGTGTGATTAATACTAACACTAATACTAATTCGAATCCTTTATGATTGGCTTACTAAAAAAATAAATTGAATGTTTTTTAACTCATTTATTCCATTTTTCAGTTTCCTGATTATGTCTTTCTCTCCATGGACATCCTGCTCATCATCTGTGCTCCCCGTCTGGCCCACGGCCTCCACACTCCCTGTGTTTGTTCTCTCTCTGGATCTCTGAATCTTTTCTCCTCTTCATTCAGCCTACTGAAGGACGTACAGGGCAGCCTAGTGGTTAAGGCGTCACTCTGTGGTCCAGAAGGTCTCAGGTTCAGCCATTTTCACCACCACCATGTTGCCACTGACGGGCCCTTGAGCTGCTCGCACGTATAATCAGACTAAAACGTGAGTCTCTCTGGATAAGAGTGTCTGCTAAATGTAAATGTAAAAAAACTGTATATTGAAGATTTAATGAAGGAACAGAAATAAATAAAATGCTTTTGTTTTCCGTCACATTCTGAGGAGTGAGACGAGCTGGCAAGTTCTTTTGTTGTTTTTTTCTTATCCTGACCCGGGCTTCACCCTGGATTAGAAACACATGTGGGGTTTGTGCTGCCGCTCGCTCGGCCGTGCTGAGTTTTATTTACTCCTCAACGTTCAGCAGACATGTGAGACATCCACCTTCCTTTCTTGTCGGACATGATTATTATTATTATTATCTCAGGCCCCGTTTCTGTTTTTCCTCCCTGCAGGTCCTCGTTTGGCTGGTGTCACGTTGTGGACGCACAAGAGAGCTCTGTGTGTATTTTCGGAAGGAATGTTGGACTGGGGAGAGTCTTCTCTGTGAAGAACTGATCTGAAACATGCAGAGTTTCTTTCTCTTTGATCTGAAATGTCAAACACGTTAAACATCTGTCTGGATTTTACTGTAGAAAAAATATAAAGCGTCTGAAAAAACTGTTTGTTTCGTCAGGTAATTTATCAGACGTGACATTTTTTGATGACTTGACCGGTGATTGATGAGCGATTGTAAGCGGATGTATTAAAACACTCAGCAGATGTTAAACATCATGTGCAGATGTTACTGCACCTATTCAGTCAAACATCCATGAAGTTTCAAAAAAAATATCGACTTTTGGACCACATGTGAGAGTGAAAGGGGCTTTACACAATTAACACAGTGAACACAGCACTAGGGTCGGCGCGGAGGGTTTAGGAAATTAATCAACGTCTTCCGACTAATCAGAAACAGAGTCCCGCAGCTCCGTGGTGCTCGTCTACAGAGGAGATCAAAGTTATTCAACTTCCCAGATTATTGCAGAGTCACGCTGTCCATCTGTTCTCTCTCTCTCTCTCTCTCTCCCCATCTCTCCCTGTCTCTCTCTCTCTCTGTCTCTCTCTCTCCCCCTTTGTCTCTCTCTCTCTGTCTCACTCTCTCTCCCCCTTTGTCTCTCTCTCTCCCCGTCTC
>QMIH01001787.1:51415-69709 GCA_003987875.1 Clarias batrachus | reverse complement strand
TTCGTTATTTATTTCTTCTTTGTTGTTATTTATGTGTGATTACTTTACTGCTTTACTTCACATTAAATTACACATGGCCCATGAAATACGATGGTTTGGCACACCACAAAACAAATAAAAATGTATATTTTTACTTCAGTTGTAGCTAAAACATAAAACATATCTTCATTTAAAATTAAATGTATTTTCATTCATTCGTATTACATAGTGTAAAATAGTGTGTGATATAGTGTGTGATATAGTGTGTGATATAGTGTGATATAGTGTGTGATACAGTGTGGTGGTTTGGCGGTGGATATGAAAGCATATTAAAGTGAACATAATGTTTGAAAAAATTCCAGAATCGACACAAAAACAAACAGAGGGAATGTTTTTACTACAGAAAAGTGTTTTATCCACCCATGGAAACACACACACACACACACACACACACACACACACACCCAGACATGTATTCATCCTGCTGTAACCTATGAGGTCTGAGAGAGAGAATATTTCTAAAAAGTGAGCGATAAAGTGATAAATACAGTGTGAGTGTTTCTTTCTGCATGATGTTGTTCTTCCTTTATATCAGACATACTCACCGCTCACACTAACAGCTTGCTGGTGTTTAAGTGCGAAAGTGACAAAATATACTTTGAGAGAAAGATATAAAAATGATTGTTTAATGTTCTTTATTCTGTTTTTATTCACATTCTTCCCTGATTCTTGTTATTCCAAATGTTCAACTGTTAGAGCTATATATCTGACTTAGCTACGCAGTTTTTACTCAAACATCATCAAATTCTTTACAACTTAATTTACACAAGAGAGGAATTTAAACTTAAATTAACCGAAGCCGGACACATGTGACCCAGTCCTCTCGCACACACATGGTTTAGCTTTATTGTTTCTGATAATAGAGGTTTATGGAAGGAGTTTCCGGTGTGTGTGTTATAAACTCTGCCTGTTCTCCTGCAGGTGTGTGTTATGCTGAGTTTGGTGTGCGTGTGCCAAAGACGACGGGTTCTGCGTACACATACAGCTACGTGACGGTGGGCGAGTGTGTGGCCTTCTTCATCGGCTGGAACCTGATCCTGGAGTATCTGATCGGCACGGCGGCCGGAGCCAGCGCCCTCAGCAGCATGTTCGACTCGCTCGCCAACCACACCATCAGCACCTTCATGATCAGCCATGTGGGCACGCTCAATGGCCTCGGTGAGAGTGTGTGTGTGCGTGTGTGTGTGTGCGTGTGTGTGTGAATAATACATTTCCATGGTGCGCCATGAGCCACGGTAGTAAGAGATACACGTTCTTTCCGAGGTGTATTAATAGTGTATATTCCAGCGCTGTGTATGAGAAACATCTGCTTCCTGTAGATAGACCACACCCACTTCCTGTAAAACTATATAAAAAGTTGCAATGAAAGTTTGGAAAGTTTGTTTTCCCCTGTATGTGCGCCTGTATCATTTTCATGGGGCAAATGGTTTGTTTTCACAGTAACATTAAATCTGTCCGGTCAGATCTTACGCAGTTCCTGGGATTCAGAGTCGGGTTACACGGCTGCTTAAGTGGATTGTCTGAGCTCTTAAAATCGCCTACATGTAGGTCGAGCCTCAAAGGTTGTCAGATTTTTCTAGGTTAGGATAGAAAATGCAGACTGAAGAAGGAAATAACATTTTTGATCTGTAACATAAAAATAAATGTTTGTAATCGAATAGAACTTTAATACAGTATTTCACCAACTAATTGCTGTATGGTTAGTCCTAGTGATAATGATCACATTAATCACTTCAACATTCAGTGAATAAAACTGCTTAATGTACATCATCACACTTTAAATCTTCTGTAAGGAACTCCTCTCAGCCAGGGCCGCAGACTAAACGCAGCCCAGGAGCTTCCTCACCTGTCCACCTGTCTGTGTCGTCATCAGGTAAAGGTGAGGAGGCGTACCCCGACATCCTGGCTCTCGTCATCGCCATCCTCGTCACCGCCATCGTGGCTTTGGGAGTGAAGAACTCTGTGGGCTTCAACAACGTCCTGAACATCATCAACCTGCTCGTCTGGATCTTCATGATGATCGCGGGGTTTTTTTTCGTCGACAGTTCCAACTGGGACGAAGGACGCTTCCTGCCTTTTGGCTGGTCAGGGGTAAGAACACACATGTAGCGCACCTGTAACATAACGCTGTCACCCCTCTAGCACACCTGTGCACATATGTGGGGAAAAATCTGACTGCTGTAATATAAATGTGACAAATAATAGTAAGTTTTTTCTTTTTATTAATTTATGTGACCTGTAGCATCCCTGTAACACATACGTGTAGTACGCGCGTAACATACTGTACAGTAACATATGTGTAACATTCCTGTAGCACACCTGTAACACCTGCACCATAAGTATAGCGCACGTTTGTCACGAGTCATTGTAACCAATCAGAAACAGATCTAGTCAGAGCTCCGCCCTCCACTGCTGTTTCCTGTTCAGTTTTATTCGCATGTAGCAGGACGCTTGTAAATGCTACCGATGATGAGAGGTGGTTAAAGGTGTAACGGTGGCGTGTGCAGGTGATGCAGGGCGCGGCCACGTGTTTCTACGCCTTTATCGGCTTCGACATCATCGCTACGACAGGAGAGGAGGCGAAGAGTCCCAACACCTCCATCCCCTACGCCATCACAGCGTCACTCATCACCTGTCTCACTGCCTACGTCTCTGTGAGTACACACCTCAACATCACACCTCAACATCACACATCACCACATCTGGCGACACACCTGCACCTAGACACACCTGTACACAAATCAGAACCACCAGCACAACTTTCCATGTGAGAAGGGTTTTGACAGGTCTCTGTCTCCAGGTGAGTGTGATCCTCACCCTGATGGTGCCGTACAGCATGATCGACGCCGACGCCCCGCTGATGGAGATGTTCTCTCAGAACGGCTTTTACTCCGCCAAGTACGTGGTGGCCCTCGGCTCCATCGCCGGACTCACCGTCAGCCTGCTCGGCTCGCTCTTCCCCATGCCCCGCGTCATCTACGCCATGGCCGGGGACGGCCTGCTCTTCAGGTTAAAGAGTTATTTGTTTTTACAACAAGTACTGATTGCCTGTTTTTTTTGGAGGAGTGACATTTCTTAACATCTTTTCAGAGATTGTTTTCCGCATTAAACTTTTCAGCATATCGGCTACATTCGAGGCAGAGTCTCACGAGTTCAGTTTGTGATGCTACAAAATAGGCAACAAAAAAACAACTTTAGCCACAGCACTAGTTAGCTAGCTAATGCTAATGCTAAATGGTGGTTGTCTAGGTAACGTTATATCCGGACCAGCTTTCTTGCTGTTAAATTTACAGAGATAATAATACGGTGGCCGTGAAGTGCAAAACAACTTAACAAAACCACAAACAAAATAACATTCAAAGACAAAATAACATATTCGAAAACAAAATAACAAAACCCAAAACTAATTGTTCATTTGGTTTTGAATTTGTTATTTTGCTTTGGGTTTTGTTCATTTGTATTGCACTTCTCAGTCAGTCAGATACGAACCGGAAAAGGTAAGTATAGTTTGCGAATTAAATTCTTACATTGGACGAGGTGCAAACCAAATGAACAAAACCCAAAACTAAATAGCAAATTCAAAATCAAAATAGCAAAACTGAAAACAAATTAACAAAACGCAAAACAAAATAACAAATTAGTTTTGGGTTTTGTTATTTTGTTTTGGGTTTTGTTATTTTGTTTTTGAATGTTTTATTTTGTTTTCATTTTGTTAAGTTGTTTTGCACTTCTCGGCCACCGTATAATAAGGATGTAAATCTGGACTCTTGAGCTGCCTGAGAGATGAATTAGCTCGCTATTAGCTCTCTATCCGTTAAATTAGCTAATGTTGGTGATATCAGAGATAGCAGATGGATGTCGAGAGGTTTCTAAACTGTTTTCATAAATACCTGCACTTTTTTCAGTGTAGTAAAATTGTAGGAAAGTTTGACATTTGCGTTTTACAATTCCATTTAGAGGAAACTTTATGTCATTTCCGTGATGCGTCACTGATGGTGTGGTAAAGTACATCTCCTGATTATAAAGTGTTATCGGTGATGTCATGTTTTTTACATGCCTGATGCGTGTTGCAGGTTCCTGGCGAACGTGAGTTCGTACACAGAGACGCCGGCGGTGGCGTGTGTGGTGTCGGGTTTCCTGGCCGCCCTTCTCGCCCTGTTGGTGAGTCTGCGTGATCTGATCGAGATGATGTCCATTGGCACTCTGTTGGCCTACACGCTCGTTTCCGTGTGTGTGCTGCTGCTGCGCTACCAACCTGAAAGCGACATCCACGGCTTTGTCAACTTCCTGTCTGAACAGGAAGTTGCCAGGAAGAGGGAAAATGAGGAGAAGGAAGAATACGAAGAGGGTGACGAGTTCAATGCGGATGACGGTGGTGGGTGCATCTCGACAAACACGTGCGGCGCTAAGAATCTCCCTTCGCTAGGCGATAATGAGATGCTAATCGGAAAATCGGACAAAACCAAATCGAGCTATACGGCTAATCATCCGAACTACGGCACTGTGGACAAGTCGACCGGGATTGAGTCCGATGAGACAGAAAATGCCTACGTGCAGAAGCTGAAGAGGCTCATGGGACCTCGGTATTACACCCTGAGGATACGCTTGGGTCTTCCAGGGAAGATGGACCGTCCCACAGAGTCCACCGGCCGGACGGTGACTCGCTGCGTTCTCCTGCTCTTCGTCCTCGTCTTCGCCTTCTGCTCCCTGATCACATTCGGCACGGGCTTCATCGCCGAGGGGCAGTGGTGGGCCGTGACGCTGCTCGTGCTGCTGGTGATCTCCATGTCGCTGCTCGTCTTCATCATCGTGCAGCAGCCGGAGAACCCGAAGCGTCTGCCCTACATGGCGCCGTGTGTGCCCTTCGTCCCCGTCTCAGCCATGTTGGTCAACATTTACCTCATGCTCAAACTGTCCGGCATCACCTGGATCCGGTTCGCTGTCTGGTGCTTCATAGGTGAGTGCTAAACTGCTGTGTGCTCTTGTTCCTGGATCTACACCGTGTTACACCTAGTCTGTTTCTTTCACCTGAGAATCTTAAATTAATGCACCTTAAAGTCTTGAACACAGCTGAGCACACATCTGTACATACTTACACAACTGATGTACACACGTAATTGGCTGCTCTTGCTCTGATTAACCGTGGTGTGGTGTGTGGAAGACGAGAAGGCTGTCCTGACTTTGTTTTTTCTTCTCCGTGCTCAGGTGTGTTGATTTATTTTGGTTATGGGATGTGGAACAGCACGCTGGAGATCACGGCTCTGGAGGAGGAAGCTCATGCCAGCACGTACCAGCGCTACGACATGGGTGTCGACGACAACGTCGCTGTAGACGATGACCTTTGCCCTCCGTCAGACTGGAAACCCCAAAGCCGGACCGAAAACCAGAAGCGCGACACAGATGAGGTTTCAGATCTGAAAAAGTCCTCATCGTCCCGCAGCAAAGCTAAACCCAAGAGCGTGAAACCCAACTTCGAGGCTCTGGTGGTGGACGAGGATTTGGACGAGCCGCTGGAGTGAAGAAAGTCTTAAAATCGTTGGTTCGTGGTGACAGAAACTCTTGGGCGAGATGGTTCAACCTGCACTCCAAAGTTTTATTCCGCTTACTGATCTATTTATCTGTTTCTACTTTATGTTTTTAACTTTATCTAGGAAAATGTTCTCTTTCAAATCAGCCTGCTGCATCTCTTTGCACTTTGCTTGCGTTCACACACTCCAAAGATGGACCGTTAGCTTCTCCATTACTTTTTACGAACTGTATTTTTTAAATTCTTACTGTCTCTTGAACAGCTGTAACTGACATAGTGCGCTAGCTAGCTAATTGTCAAAGTCTTACAGCTTTTTCTTGGGAAAAAGAAAGAAGTGAAGCATGAAAGTGTAACTTTTATGAGACGGTTCCATCGGCGTTGACAGCTCGCGGTGTTCTGCTAAGAAATTAACATCGACGATTAACCCTTTAAGGATCACTGAAGTCTTTCCGGCTAAAGTGTGTACAAGCATTTTAAGTGATTGTATCTTAGAGAAGGTCGTCACTGTTGTCACTAAGGTTAAAGATTCTTTAACTGAGAAACAGCTGCTTACAGTAACTACAGAAAAAAGGATGCACTCTAAGATAGTTTTAAATATCATTACACAATAGCGGAATGTCATCAACAATCTGAAATGTAATGTAAGAGGTTAGGGGTAGCGCAGTGGTTAGGTGTGGGGCCCTTGAGCGAGGCCCTTAACCCTCAACTGCTCAGATGTAAACAATTTGATAAAATGCAAGTCATCCTGAATAAGTGCGTCTGCCACATATGTAAATGTACTGCAGCGCCCCCTTGCCTGTAGCTCGTTGTGCGCAGGGTTTGTGTCCCAGCGTCAGAGCGGTTAAATGGCTTTCTTTACGTGCACTAGCAAACAGCAGGGAAGGCGTTCTAGTGTGTATCGCTCTCTTCACATAATGTAAGTCATGCAACAGCAATCTTGTGAAACTCCTCTTACAGACATTTTAAACTTTATGTAAGTGTTAACATTGTGTTCATCATCACAAGATTCATATAACATTAAAAAGAACATCAACATATGATGTCTAAGGCTGGAATCGTCCTGAGTGATCCTTAAGGGGTTTAAGACGGTGAGCTACGGGTGCGTTCACACTACGCCACACTCGCCTGGTCCGCATTCGGAAATGAAAATGGGAAAACAGATTTTTTTTACTTTATGCATCGTTGTTTGTTATTCACTAAAACAGGAAAATACTTTAAAAAATATTTTATTTAATTTGTAAAAAACTAAATTAAAACCTATTTTAATTCATTCCACTTGTTTTATTATGCTGATAATGATTATCTAGAAAATCTGATCAGCTTGGGATCTGTGGTTTAAAAATATTTAAAAAGATTATGTTTAAGGAGGACGATGAAAAAATCCTGAGCTGCTGTGATTTATATAATAAAAAAAAGAAAAAGAAAAGAAAAACGATCGCCTAAAATCATACTGTAGTTGATAGGGATAATGATCTAGGGTAATATGTTTTGCAAAAAGTGTATAAATAAATATTTTAAAAACACAGATTTAAAGCCACATTTATTAAAAAAATACTTACAAATATCTTTTTTTTTTTGTAGTACTGATGCTTTTAGCCATTACTTGCATTACTGAGTTTTAATGAATTTATATGGGGATCAGGATTGCACAATATAGAGTGACATATTCTTTCTTTTTCAGAACAACCTAGAAAATATGACGCACTGATGAAATTTAAAAACGGGTCACACAGGCACAGGAATAGCGCAGATGTATATGATAAACTTGGTTTTTATGGTTGTTTCCGTGGCCAAAAAGAAGAATTATAAGAAGAATTAAAAGCGCTTTCTGTGAGTACGATTCCAGAAGATCCATTCCCAAATTCCAGTAGCGGTAAAATGTACATGTTTAAAAAGTTTACAAATCTAATGATTGATAGATAGATAAATACTTTATTGATCTTGAAGGAAATTCTGGAATAAAAAGACATTTGCTTGTTTTCCCATTTTTATTTTGTAAAAATTAACAAATTTTGTGTTTTGCTGAAGATCGTTCCGCGGTGTGGAGGTCACACACCCAGACACACAGCTGTGCATCAGCTCACACAACTCATGACAAGTAAAGTTTTTCTAACCAATCACACGCCAGCTGCCGGTTTCTCCATCATCCGCTTTCAATTCTCACTTTCCTTCAGTTTCTATAAAGATAAGACTGAACTCTCCCAACATCAGAGAAAGACGTGACGATAAAATGAATCTGTTTATGAACTTTAACTACATGATAACGCGTAAATTCTAAGAGCTTTTATTTTAGTGTTTAAAAACGTCAGAGGAAATGAAACATCCGCTACAAACAGCTACGGTGAACTTTTTCCTTTCACTTTAACCAAAACCTCAAATCTCAGCCGTGTGTCGAGACGTTGTTCTGCGCTGCCGACTGTTTATTTAAAACCTCGTATCAGAATCTTCTTCATTTCTTTCTTTCTTTCTTTCTTTCTTTCTTTCTTTCCAGCATCTAGCCCAAGAGGTGGCGCTCTAATCAGCCCGAGTTTGCTTGTGATTAGTGCCTTCATGCGTCACGGTGTCTCCGATCACGACTGCTCGCGCTCACCTGCGCCTGTGTTTGTGTGTGTTTATTTTTGTACGAGGGAAACGCGGTGACCCGGAGGCGTGTATGTTCATTCCACACGTTTATTCATTTGTGCCTGTGAGCCTGCCATGTGTCCCACCATTATCTCACCGGCTCTGTGTGCTAGCATGACGCTCAACCCGCCGATCTCACGCCGCATTCGTGCAGGCTCAAGACAGTCAAGTGTGTATGACACATAACTCCGCCCCTCATCCAGAACCTCACCATTCATACGCTGGCTAGCGAATGCGCAGCCGTGAGATCACGCTGGTATGGTTTGTGTCTTTCTCCTGATCGGGGCTTTGTTGTTAGAAAAGGTTTCCTCCGTGTGTAGCTGATCAGAGGGGATGTGTTTGGACTGTGTTGGAAAAGTTAGTTCTTTCACTTGTGCTGAGAAGTGTTCGAGTTTCTCACACACCAAACATGTGGCGGATTCGTATCCCAGGCCCAAAGCTAAGCTCACTCCACCGTATGAGGCCTTATGGTTTTTTTAGTTTAGAACATAAACCCTGTCCAAAAGTCTACACTAAAGACATTATATTGAACAAGGTTGTGGGTTTTGGATTTGCTACGCTAGTTTGTGTCCTGTGTGATGTACTGAGCTTTATTTCAGGTCTTGGGCAGTTTGTGTGTATTTGTGACTGTGCGTGTAGTTTCTCGTCCGTGTGCGTGTAGTTTCAATCGTGCAGCATGTGGAGTGTGGAAATAAAACTTGCGTCACTCAGTAATTGCATGTCTTGAAGACGACAGTGAAACAAACAAAAGGGCTCCATGTTACAATGTGTTCTGAATGCGCCCTTGCTGACTTCCCCTTGGTCCTAAGTCTCATCGGTTTAGGGAGGTTCTTTACCGATTGAGTTTGACGTTCTTTACCGTTTGTGTGAAATTGATTGGATCGTGTTGCTGCCGGTCCTGTTTTTGCTTAGAAAAAGAGGCGGAGCTTAAGTTAGCTTAATTTTTACTTAGCTATATACAGTTTTTTATAAACATATAATGACGTACATTTGATGAATTTATAGTTAGACGTATTTATGACAGAGCTACACCAATTTACTGCTCGAGAGTTAGCAGTGAGTTAGCAAGCAAAGAGCACAGCCTGCTGGAAGTGCGCACTCCTGTGGCATACATGGGTCGCACTCTGGAGTGCGCGAGGACTACGCACACTAAAAGCGGTTTTGGGCACAGAGTGTGTGATGCAGCACTTCCTCCTGTTTACAAAGCCAAAGTCTGCTGACGGCCATTTTCCTTCACAATCTGAAAAAAACTAAAAAGTGGGCGAAGAGAAGAGAGACGTGAAGTGGATTTATTTTAGTGCTGTTTCATGAAGAGGAATTTTAATGACATGCCTGCATGACAAAAGAAAAGTGCACAAACATCTGGTTCTATTTCTTCAGCTAGCAATCTCTAACTAAATTCAGCGTCATTTACTCAGTACACTGTGTTCTGATTGGCTGAGAGCTGTATGGTGTGTTCTGATTGGCTGAAAGCTGTATGGTGTATTCTGATTGGCTGAAAGCGGTACAGGGTGTTTTTATTGGTTGAGAGCGGTTATTTGGAATTATGATGGTGAGAAAACACATGTCCTTATAAAGCCAGTTTGGGAACTTTTTCGGTGTTTCTAGTGACTTGATATCAACACTAGCAGAAAGCAGACCTTTTATAAAGTCTAACGCAATGCAGAGTGTAATATGATATCAGGCTTTAATTAATTAATTAGTGAAAGCTCCAGCTATCGTCGCTATAGAAACAGCCTGACGGGATAAACAGTGACGGATGAAGGCGGCGTCAGATTATTGTTTGATAACTGATTAAAACAAAAGCTCTAGACATGCACTCGGACATTAAAGGAAAATAAAGGCGTCTATTTTTAATAGATTTTTTTTAAGTAAGTTTGTGTTTTACTCTTCGCTGCTGTTGGATGGAGACTCAAGGCCTGAGACAGCAAAAACAGGAAATGTGTAATGGAATATTTTAATACGGATCTATTTTAAAAAATTAGCCACTGTTAGCGCTAAGACTGGCTAGCACTTATTTTATCTATTTCCAGTTGATGGTACACTCTGTGCACTGTTGTGTTTGTGTGCAGAGTGTGTATGTGTGTCGGTGTGTGTGTGTTGTTCAGGTAAGATCGGCTTCCCAATGTGAACTTGTTCTTTCTGTGCATTTTGGATGTTGTTGTTGTATGATTTTAAATGATTTAAAAGAAAAAAGACAATATATACATTTAAAAAAATCTATACCTGTAAATATATAAATATATCTTATTTGTTAGTTTTTTTTTGTGGTTCTGCTGCCACGTCACACTGTGTGATGATGTTATCATGGCAACAATGAAAGCTGTTTATTGCAGACCTGATGAAGCGTCGCTCTTGATTTGCCTGCATTTGCTGAAATAAACACTGATCTGAGTTCAGTCCTGATCTGAAACACAAACATACTGAGGTGTTGACATTAGCCAAAGCCTGAGTGCACTGACGCGACCTCTTATGCTCCATCATCGAGCTAGTGAGCTAGGAATATCTCCTAGCTAAGATTCAAGATTCAAAGAACTTCCTTAATCCAAGAGGGAAATTAAGTCATTAAATAAAGTGAGATAGGATGGAGTGCGTGATTTAAAAAATTAAACCTAGGTTTCATGCTTATTGTGAAAACTGTGTCAGGTTGAACTAGTGAGCTGAACACATTAAATTCTCCTTTATCGCAATGTAAATTGTAGCAAAACAATGGCAAAAATCAAAACCTAGCTCAAACATTGGATAACATTATAGTTAGCTACAGTAGAAACTTGTGTATGAGATCTGTTTATACAATAAACAATAATGTGTTACAACATGTAGCTAATACCTCATATCTAGCTGATGTCATATAGTGGACAAAAATGAAAACTACTTCATGCTGATTGTCTTACTGAATTAAAAAAATTTGACCCAAAGCTATTCTGAGATTGTTAATTAGCATTCAGCGCTACAGGAAACTAGCTTTAGTAAGAACCTTAAGAAGGTCACAGTGGAATCCACATGGAGAGAAAGAACTTAATTATTAGGCACGTAAAATTGTTAAGATAAGAACAATGACACTTGATTTAATTAAAGCCAATTAATTTTAGTGCACTTTGGCTTACACACACACACACACACACACACACACAAACTTGTCTCATCATCATTGCTAAAATGGTGTTCAATGTCAAAGTATGAATTTGTTAAATTCATGCTGCTGAAGTGAACGAGTCATACAGTTTCATTTCACCTGCTAACTGTATGTAATGACATTGACACACACCAAGCCTCAGGAAGAGTGTGTGTGTTTGTGTGTGTGTGTGTGTGTGTGTGTGAACACTCTTCAACAAAACTGTGTTACAGCTTATAAGTCTTTCATAAGGTGACACCCCCACCATTCCCCAGTTTTCATCTTCAGCTGTTTCTCAATGCTACGAATGTTAGCATTATCACACAGCATTAGCATAAACAAACAACAAAGGAATATTTTTCTGAAACACACAAGAAACAAAAAAAATAATAAAACTGAGTAATATGTGAAAACGTTTTATAAAGCAGTGTCAAAGAGATGTAATATTTACTTTTGGTTAGGCTTTGTTTATGTTAATTTTTATCTTATTTCCTGCTGCCACAGGTCTTTTTTAGCCGATTTAGCAGAGAGAGCATTCTGCTCAACTCAAGATTAAACCCTGCACAAGACATTTATCTTGTAAATGGTTATATCTAAAACGCTTCACTGCTGCTCGAATTATTCATCCAGTGAGCATGGAGATTAGCACTATGCAGTTAGCATTTTATGTGGTTAGCATTGCAAATATATAGCTATCATGATTAGCACTATGTGGTTAGCATTACAATTAGGATTATACAATAGCCATGATTGGTACTATGCAGTTATTATATTTAACATTGTACAGTTAGCATTGTGCTAAACATTATGCACTTATCATAATGATTAGCACTATGCAGTTATCACTGAGCATAGCCATTTTTGTAGTTAGCATCACAAATAGCATTATGTAGCTATCATGAATAGCACTATGCAGTTATCCTTGCAATTACCATTTTATATTGTTAGCATCACAATTATTAATATGCAGTTACCATATCACTATGCAGTTATTGTTGCATTTAGCATTATATGCTTAGCTTTATCTATCTATCTATCTATCTATCTATCTATCTATCTATCTATCTATCTATCTATCTATCTATCTATCTATCAGCATTTAATTTGCTCTTTCATATGTTAGCATTTTACAAAAAAATTTTGAACAAAATATTTTTCTAATAGATAATACATATCTACTAAGTTTTAAAATTAAAGGGGTTTCATTAACAAGACATAATCAATCATTATGACTTTTCTTTTTGATCCCTGCAATTCTCCTAATAATAGTATAGTGAAACCTTGGCATACGAACACCCTCTCTTATGAATTTAAACCTTAAGAATTTACATTTTCCACAAAATCTTTCATCAGCATCCCAAGCAATTTTGGCATACAAACAATCGGGCCGAATGCCAACTTGTGAGTACATCCAGGAGTAGTTTAAAACGTCTTTGCATGAGTGAAAATCCAAGCAAGACAAGGTTACAAATTTTATGATTTTTTTCAGTCAACAAAAAACCTGAGAGTCAACCCACAATACCAACGTTTAGCATGCGCTCAAAAGCTTCATGACTTTTTGCATTTTTTTTCTCTAATATTGGTAACATTTTTGGGGGTCTGGAAGGCAATATCCGCATTTCCATTATTTCTTAGGGGAAAATTTCTATCACGATATGAATTTTTGCCTTAAGGACCCGGCTCCAACATGAATTCAGTTCATATGCTGAGGTTCCACTGTACAGTACATATAATTAGTAATGGATCAGATTAACTTAATGCAGAGGGAGCAGCACTTTTTCCCCCCCAAGTGACAAATGTTGATTTTTTTTTTGTAACAGTATTTTATCAGAACATTACTAACATGTTTTTTACAGCTAGCAATTTTTCAATTTTTTTAAGCAATCTTTTAAAGGAACACTAAAAATCTTACTGGTGCTAATGAAAAAAGTAAGAAGAGATTGTTGCTGTTAAATGCATGTACTATTTCTTTTTTTAGAGTTTTAAATTCTTTATAAAAATTAACCTAAAATGTTTAGTATTACCAACAGTAACAAAATTCAGACCCAAGCATAGTGATCATTAGCGTTTTAGAGTTAGCACATTCAGTCTGCACATTAATTAGTCGCTGTATTAATATTTTAACCTCAACTGTGTAACACAAACATTTTAAGATGAAGATTTCTTTTGAGGAGAGATGATGTAAAGTATGTTTTCTTTTCATACCAGCTAATGCAAGGCTAATTCTTGATTATGTCAAGCTATAGCCTGCTGCTAGATTTATTTTGTTTGTTTTGTTTATTTTAGTCCAGATGTGGAAAATAACATGTCATTTCCCATGGAAAAGGAAATGTTTTTCCACTTTAGACAGGTTCCAGACTAATTGATAAGTTCTGCAGACGTTAAAACAACAGGACGCTGCTTCGCTGCCCCTCCATCACCTCGTCGCATCATAGCGACGGCTGCACCAGTTGTTTACATCTGACCTGAGCATCAGAAAAGACACTTCTGTTTGGAAAATATTGAAAAAACAAATCACTTTTTATTTTATTCATCAAATAAAAAAGAACATACAAGCTTTTTTTTGTAATAAATAACCAAGTCTGGTGCTGATTTGACTTACAGTTATTTTGTTTTATATAAAAGAAATGTAGAATAAAATATAAAAAAAAAATAATAATAACAATAATAAAAAAGATACATATTTACAATTTTAAGAAAAACTACAGCAGGGTTTCAGGGTTATTTTATTATTATTATTTTCTTTTTTGAAGTTTATATATTGGTGGGTGGACTTTTCTATAAATTAAATTTACTTAAGGCACTGTGTAAATTTTAGATTAAACTATTTAATAAATGGAATAGTATAAATACCTTTTTAACTAATAATTATCAACTTCCAACATATTTTGTAAAGTTATCTTTACTTTGACTTAACATTACTATTCATCATAAATTCTCATTCTTTAAATTATAATATGTATTAATATAGAAATATAACTATTAGCTTATATTGATTGTTAGCTTGTAAGTCTTATTCCAAACAGTAAGCCACAAATTGCTTTAGTGGAAATCTTTTAAAACAAATATATGTGTAATGATTATTAATTGATTTATTTGAACACACTGAGGTTTAGTGAGGTATTATACCATATGTTTATAGATTTCCATGACTTTAAAGATTATGATAGAATAATTTGAAATAACTAGGTAATATCATGGAATAGCAGAATAGAGTGTTTTTACTCAAAAACAATGAGTCACTAAATTATAAATATTGAAAGAATAATTTGACATAAGTTGTTATTCATTTAAACATTTTATTTTTACAACCCGGCAGTTTAAGTCTTCCACATTGTTGAACTAGAACTAGACCACTTAGTTACTTAGTTATAATAGCTTTATAGATGGGTTTGATACACAAATCTGGCAACCCTTATTGTTCATTTGCACAGACAAAGCAAAGTATGTAAATAACGTATCCTGTATTTCATTTCAAAATAATAATAATAAAAATAAATAACTTAAAAAAAAAAACTCCCTTTAATATACTATTCTATGTTTAGAAAAAAAATAGATGTGAATTGATGTTGGAGAGTTTATTTAGCTTTAGTTTTCATCAAAAACTGACCAACATTTTTTAAATCCCAATGATGCAATGATAAAAATCTATTTACAATTACTGTATATTCTTTTAAAAACAGAGAAAGAGAGAGAGAGAGCGAGAGAGAGAGAGAGAGGGAGGAGAATAGTACTGTAGAAACATCAGACATGTGCAGTCTTGGCATGGTTGCCAGGGGGCGTGTTCTGGTTGCTGGGCAGGCTTTGTTTGGAGTAGTAGGAGTAGCGGTTACTGTGGTGGTTCGAGGAGGTGGAGTCAATGGAGCAACAGGTGAGGATGCAGCCCCCCAGGAGAGACAAAGCCACGCCCACCCAGCCGGAGTACAGAGAAAACCCGAACGACATCAGCACGAGCTCCTGATGAGCACCAACCGGGAACCAGACTGTGGCCACCAGACCAAATATGGCTGTGGTAACACACACAAACACACACACAAACACACACACGCACGGTAAACAAATACTGGTAATAACTGATCGATCTCAACACCATCCAGCATCACAGCAAAATTCAGTAAATTTTACGCTCTGATGGTGAATAAACACTGGAGGTGTTAATCAAATACAGTTTGTCTTTATTAAACACAGAACATGTTAAGTGAAGTAGCCAACACTGTAGGTATTCATATAGTACTGCAGGATATAACAGAGCACTACAGCAACTGACCGAACACTACGTCTTGTGAGTGATTATTGAACACTGAAGAGTTAATGGAAATGTGTGCTGTGAATGGAAGCTGAACAGTTTTGGTGGAAACAGGGTACTGAACACTGGAATAGTTCACAGAACACATTGTGTTAAGAGAATGTGTTAACCAGTGCTGGGTGTAACGCATTACAAAAGTAACTTGGATAATTTTTTTGATGTAACGAATAATCTAACGCGTTACGTCCGCCATTGAAGTACTCATTTAGTTATATTTTTAAATATTTAATCCATTATTCAGACAATTTATGTAATCCATGAGCCAGACAGCAGTAATTCTGTTAGTGTGTGTGTGTGTGTGTGTGTGTGCGTATGTATGTGTGTGTGAAAGTCGTCTTACATGTCCCGCCCCCAATAACCCGCCCCATCTCTGTTATTCCTGCTGTTAGTAGTGAACAGATTCTGGGCCAAACTTCACTGAGTGATGATGTAGAATAATTATAAAGGTCTCGACTAAAACAACATGCATGAGGAAGCACAAAGCAGTTTTCATTTTCTGCAGTGGAAAAGTACTCGAACTAGTTACTCTATCAGAAAGTAACGCTGTAATGTAACGGATTACTTTTTAATGACAGTAATTTTGTAATTACAGAAACTGTCTGGATTAATTTTTATATTAATTATTTTTATGTATTTATTTTTTTATGCTGTGGAACGAATAATTTGAGTTTCCATTACCTCTTATGGGAAAATACGTTCGTAATCCAAAGTTCCACTGTAGTAATATCACCACCTGCTGACTATTATGCATTAGACTTTAAGGCTACTACAGGTAAACTTGAAGGTGTGTACTTTTGTACTTTTGTACTTTTGCTCAAGTTGAAATGTACAGTAAAGGTGAGGCTTCTACTTTTACTTGAAGTAATATTTTATGTACAGTATCTTTACTTTTACTCAGATATGGGATGTCCAAGTACACCTCTGCTAGTTAGCTAGTGATCTGGGCAGCATGCATGTAGAAATGAAGGCTTTCGCATTAGCAGAGTGACAGGAAAGAGACAGAACATCAGGATGTGCTGGTAAATACTCAAAAATGACTTTGTTTGACTAAAATTACAGTGTAATTATAATTAGCACTGACTGCAATGATGATTAGCATTAAAGCCACCATTTTGACAAATGACACATTTCACTACACAGTATCACGCAGCACTGTTTTCTGTTTTCTGACCTGAACTTTGAGAACGTGGGGTGAACTGCACAGAGCCAGGGGAACTTAATGATAAACCTGACTGCATTTAAATGTAACATAATAATTGTGTGCTTGTGTGTGTGTGTGCGTGTGTGTGTGTGTGTGTGTGTGTGTGTGTTTTGCATACCCCCTATGAGCACCAGGACTCCTCCAACAGCTGAGCGTTTGTTCTTGTCATTCACTGATTCGTCTCCAAGATGGAAGCACGGCATGGCGGAGAGCAGGAGCGCCGCAGCGGGTAACCCGAGGATGGATGCTGAGACCATCAGTGCGCGACATGTCTGGATGTACACTGCAACACACATACATAGTCAAGACTTCCAACTTAGCTAGCTTGCTAAAGTTGCCATTAAAGTGTCGAAAACACACAATCATCTCCTCTGAACAGTTGATATTGAGATGTATATCTGCTCCTTCTGCTCTGTAAAGGTTCATAACGGCTCTAATCTGAGGTGCTGCTTGAGGTTAATTGGTGATTTCTGAGGCTAGTGACTCTAAATGAACTTCTCCTCTGCAGCAGTAAGTTTTGGTCTCGCTTTCCTGGGAAGGTCTTCATGAGAGACAGTTTCATCATGGAGCGCGATGGGGTTTACAAACACACTCGACACAATACTGTTCTTATCAGGGCCAAAATGATACACATATTTAGATTATTCTTTCAGTAGTGCTAAAAGTCCCAAAATGTCTTTTAAATTGCTGAGCCCACTTCTCTCATAAAAAGCATTTGTGTGACAGCTTTCACTGGATCGAGCAACACACAGTACAATGGAAAAATCCAAGGAGCTCAGTGCAGATCTGAGAAAGAGGATGGTAGATTTACACAGGTCAGGAACGTCTGTCACAGCCATTTCTGAACAACTACAGATTCCAAGATCAGTTTAAACTTCTGTCCGCAGTGTACAGTAAGTTACTGGAAGGTCTGGAAGAAGACCCAAACTGTCTCTCTTAGACAGAGGAGAGGAAACTGGTTCTGATGGTCAGCAACAATGCAATACTTAATCAGCAAAGTACCGGCCTGCCATGAACTGGAAGGTGCTGGAACACCAGAGTCTGTCTCCAGTCAAGCCAGTTTCACATCACCATAGACTGAAAGGCTGCCGTCCAAGAAAGAAGGCCACAAACGTTTTCGTTTCACACAAAAACTTATCAGTTACAAATATAATATACACACACACACACCATATAGACTGTAGTTTAAAAAAAGACAATAAAACAATGCAAATTAAAAACAATATACAGTGGAACCTTGGATTACGAGCATAATTCATTCCGGAAATGGGCTCGTATTCCAAAACACTCATAAACCAAATCAAATTTTCCCACAAGAAATAATGAAAACTTAAAGTATTCGTTCCACAGCCAAAAAATAAATAAAAATAATTAATACAAAATATCAAGTAAAAATAAAACAAATGAACCTGCACTTTATCTTTTAAAAAAGTAAAAATAAATTCTGACAGATAAGTGTTTCCGTTTGTGTGCGCAGGTGTGTG
>QMIH01001787.1:40683-51199 GCA_003987875.1 Clarias batrachus | reverse complement strand
TATATATACATACACATCTTACCCCTGGGGCAGGGCTCTAGTGTGTATGACGCCTGGGCACACACACATGCAAACACAAAAAATGCTTTATGCGCACACACATGGTCTAGTAAACAGCGCGCACGGACTATACGAGTGACGCACACTCTCTGAGCCTGAGCATGGGAGACGAGCATGGGAGATGATTACCCACAATCCTACTCGTATTCCTACTCGTTAATTAACATTTCTGCTCACCTTGTCAAACACTCGCAGACTAAGCTTCCACTGTATATATATTTACATTTTTATTACTTATTGCTATCCATTTTCATGAAAATATTTTAGAAATATTTTAATATTTAATAAATTGTAATTGTTTAATTACAATATGTTAATATTCCATGCTGAACATATAACATTACTTACAATAAAAGTAAGTAAATAAATTAATGAATTAGTTAATAAATAATGTGATTTGGGCATTGAAGGTTATGGCGTGTGTGTGTGTGTGTGTGCGCGCGTGTGTGTGTGTGTGTGTGTGTGTGTGTGTGTGTGTGTAGTAACGAGACTCACCAGGCAGCTCGAGGATCTGGTTGAGGGAGTAACAGTGGTACAGAGCGGTGGAGATCACACACTGCTCCCACAGGCCTTTAGTCTCGAGCTCGTCCATCTTCCTGCAGGTGTTCATGCCGTATTTACAGCGGATCACCCAGTCACTGGTGGAGGTGGCGATGATCACGCAGATCCACCCCACAACGCTCAGGAGAAAGCCGGTCAGCTGGAGGCAGGCGCTCGCCATCGTGCCGGATTATAATTTCATCAGTTATATATATAAAAAAGATTCACTGCTACTTAAAAAAATAATCAAATCAAACAACAAAGTGTAAAATGAACAAATAGATCAAACAATCCTGTCTCTTAGTGATTATTTAAGTCAAAGAAAAAAAAATTAAACAATAATAAAAATTATTTCTATGTAATTTAAACAAAAAAAATTTAATTGAAAATCAAACAAGAAAATTACAAAGAAGAAAGTTCTACAGAAAAAAACACTTCATTCTGTACAAAGAAGTGGTTTAAAAACTGGAAAGAAATGAAAAAAGGGCAGCATTAATGACCATAATAAACTAATCTTGTATTTTGAAGAGCAGAGTGGTTGAGCTGTAGAGCACAGAATCTGTCCCGTGTGTGTGTGTGTGTGTGTGTGTGAGCTTCCCTCTGTGCTGCAGGTTCGAAGGAGGGAAAATACTTCAGAGTCTGATTTATATAGTTAACAGCCGTACACTACTTTCAGCCAATCAGAGAGAGGGGGAAAACTCTCAGCCAATCAGAGTGAGAGAGTCTGATGGAGCGCGTGGATACACATGATTATTGTTGTGTGAGTGCCCTCTACTGGCTGAGACGGGTATACACCCTAAACTAATGCACAGGAATATATTTGTACACTAATTTAACAAATAGACTGAAGTTAATTACTCTAAATACTCTGAAAAATCATCAAATCAAATTCTATTATCCAGGAATTTTATAACTGAATTGAACAGGAGATTTTGGTTCAGTTGGTTTGCATTACAAATGACACTTTGAGATAAACTGGTAAATCTGACTCAGAAAAAAACAGGAGAATGTTGATGCATCCTGAACTGGAGGCCAGTGTAGACCAGTTTCACACAAACAAGAACAAGAGTTTATAGTTGAGTTTACATATTCATCCTCAGAGCTGAGGAATGTCAGTGATTCTCTTTCCGCCAACTATTAAAATATATTTCACTGTAAAAAAAAGAATGATTATATATTTAAATATTAGAGTATTGCTATCTATACTAGAGTTTAGCCGTGAGCGTTTGTTTCAAAATAGTTCTAATAAATATTCATATGAATTATTATTATTTATAATGAATTAATTATATGAATTAATTATTTATAATTTCATATATATGTTTATATTTTTCTCCAGTAGGGGGCAGCATTATCTGCACATTTATTTCATGTCTGATTAGACTAGGATATTCTTTTACAATGAAAAAAGAAAAAAATAGTAGTAGCACTGCTTAAATAATGAATTATTGTTGTTGTTGTTGTTATACAATGTGAACATGGACTGGACTGGACTGGACCGGTCAGCGTTGTAAATCCAGTCAGTTTCTGCAGAAGTGCTGACATTTCTTTACTATTAATGTTCTAAATTCATTTACTGTGGACTTTGAGAGTAAATATTGAAGTTGTTGCTGGTTGTCTCCAGAGCAGACCATCTGATCCACACACAACTTAGCATAGGTTTTATGCCGGATACCTTATCTGATACACCCGTGGTTATCCGAGCTTGTGACCCGGGGCCAGTGGCTGCCCACATGTAAATAATCAAATAATTCCTTACTGTTCAGTGAATAAGGACTTGAAGGCTAGCTCAGTGTTCTGGCTCAGTCTGGTGAGAATAAAAATGACTACGAGAACAAAGACCAGAAGAAACACTCAACATTCACCGTGCAAAAGAAAGAATTATATCTATATATTATTTCCGACTAATGAAAACCTTATAGACGGTGAGAAATATTTATAACTTTACAAAACTTTATAACTGAACTCCTGGGTACTTGTAGAGCACTCATATGTGAGCATCGTGTACAGGAGCAGGCTTAGGACTTTTCAAGTTTAAATGTTCTGTGGGAGCCAATATGGGGAGCCAATGTTGAGTGTGATGGTGGAGGACGAAACACAACGGATCTTAACAGACTGTGGCCTTTTGGTCAAGACGTTCAATACCCAGTCAGAGAGAGCGAGACGGCTTCAACACCAGCAACAGCAGTTTGTTGACTAGTGTGTGAGGAATGATGGTGTTAAACACAAAATTTGGTTGTTGTTTTTTTCCCATGTTTAGTTATATTGTTTTATTTTCATTTTTTATTGTTGTAAAATAAAAATAAATAATCCTTTAGCCTCTAGTGTTTTATGAAATTTTTAAAAAGAAAAAATATTGTTTTAAAATCAAAAGTCAAATTTTTGATTCAGTTTATAGGACATATGGCCCATGTGAGCCAAAGAAAATGTTTTTATTTCATTCTAGAAAGCTTTCGCAAGTTCTGTGAATTAAACTGGGCCAATCGATGTGTAAATGCTTATTTTACAGTAATAATCCCTCACCAAAATACATTGTTGAACTTTGGACCTGCATGGCAGTGCTCAGTTTTGGTACAGACCATCGTGATCAAGGCACCAACCCATCGCATGGTACGGACACGGACACACACGGACACACACACACACACACACACACACACACACACACACACACACACACACACACACACACTTTAAACTAGATCGATTTTGCAGTTTTCTGTAGGTAAATTATTTTAAGAAATGTTCAGTTTGTATATCTATAGTGAAATCTTTGTGTTTGTTTTGTTGCCTAATTATTATACGATTATTGTATTGAAGAAACTGAAATTATTGTGCTTGTGTTGGTTTTGCAGAATAAATGTATCTACTGATCAATCAAATAAATGTTGGTGTTTCAGGTTTCTCCAGTGTTTCCCATGAGGATGTTTCAAACGAGGATTTTGATATTTTGATATTGATATCATTTTAATGCATTTTTACGGACCTTTGGATTTGAGCAAATAACCTGTGCAAAATAATTGAATGTCTTATCGCTATTTCTGTAATCCACTTAAACATTATCCAGTTCTATTAAACTGGAGCTTATTCCACTGAGTGGACGTAGGGTACGAGGTGGGGTTCACCCTGGACAATCTGTCTATATATAATTCATTATATTATATTAATATTAATGGGACGTTTTTAAAATTTCAATAAAACGAAAACTAAAAGAATTTCAAATTACATGAGCCAATATTTTATTCACATTAGACCACAGATAACATAAATGTTTAAACTGAGAAATTTTACAATTTTATTCACAAAATGAGCTCATTTTAAATAAAAAATAAAAGGGACAGGACATGTTTATCATGCAGATGAGTGATGCAGTGTCGTCTGAGGACCTGAATACCACCGGCATCTAACAAAGGTCTTCAGCCTTGTCCCTTACGCCCAGAGATTTCTCCTTCTTTTTTTTAATCTTTTGATGATGTTATGCACTACAGATTATGTTTCCACCTCTGTGCTTGGCTGCAGTGACGGGCCTGTTCCAATCCTTCTCTGTTCATTAGCAAACTTCAGGGCCTGTACATGTGCCTTTTTGAGGAGGGGGTCCTCGCAGCGCTGAAAGATTTCAATCATGGCGACGTATTGTGTAAACCAATCATTTGTTTGGTGACCATGATGAACTGCCTTGAGGTCATTCACAAGCTCCTCCTGTGTATTTCTGGGCTGATCCTCACTTTTCTCATCCATTTCCAATGATCCCTACCCCATGAGGTGAAATATTACATAGAGCTTCAGACCGAGGGCGATTGACGGTTATTTTGTATTTCTTCCATTTGGGAATAAATGCTCTAACAGTCTAACAGTCAACGTCTCACCAAGCTTTCTGCAGATGGTCTTGGAGCCCATTCCAGCTTTGTGCAGGTCTACAGTCTGAACCCTGAAGCCCCTTAACAGCTCTTTGTTCTTTGTCCCCATCGTGGTGAGGTTTGAACAGAAGATAGAGGTTCTGTAAGAGTGCTGAGGGCTGCTGCAACAGAATTATAGATCCAGATGAAGCACCTATAAAATGTAGCAAATTCCAAGAAGCACTGGAGTTCCCGTCTCGAGGATGGTGGACCAATCTGTGACTGCTTTTGCTTTAGTTGGGTCTGTCTGAATACTTGATTTTGATATGACAAACTCAAGGAAGGAGGTGGAGTCCTGGTGGAATTCACCTTTCTTAGTCATGACATAGAGCTAATTCTCCATGAGTCTTTGTAAAAAGCTGACGTACATGGATGTTCAGGAAGTCTCTCAAAACATCATTAATGAGACCCGGAAAGACAGCCAGGCATTGGCTAGACTGAAGGAACCACAAGGTATTCGTAGTGGCCAGTGTCCCACTTGTCCCCTTCTCTGATCCTGAGTAGGTGGTAGGCGTATCTAGCTTGGTGAAAACCCGTGCATCCTGAGGCAACACAAAGGTCAAAGACATGAGGGGGAGACATGAGGGGGAGACATGAGGGGGAGTGAGTTGTGCTTCTTGATGGTGAGCTCGTTTAGCCCCCCTACAATCGGTACAGGCGTGAGAGCTCTTAATGATGAAGATCATTTCTGAGTGGTTTGAAGAGAAATGCAGTGTGACTGGGAGTGTGCAGTGGGTGATGGGAGTGAGGTAACAGCCTGGACAGTGAGCAGGTGACTCAGAGGCGTTGAGGGAATATCAAGGGGAGTCGCCAGCGATGAGCAGATTAAATTTTGGTCTGCCCCAGAATACAACAGGGCATATGCGCCATAGGCCTGATTTTTATGGGTCAAGGTTACTGCGTGTAACAGAACTGATTTGGGGCAGGAAAACACAGAGTGTGGGGGAGCATGGGGTGAGGAAGAAGGTGAGGTGGGGAACACGCAGCCTCCATGCTCAGGTGAAACAACACCCTTGGTTGGACGTGGACCAGCAGGCTTTCTCTGTGCTGTCTGAAATTAGGGGAGAGGACACAGACATAAGTCTGTTGTCATGCAAGTCCTACTCACCATATGAAGCGTCTACTATGTGGGAGGGAAGCTGATTATTCCCATAATGATACGCATAGGAGACCCATAATGGTGACATTGAGGACATTACACACTGCACAACAGACTACCTCAACTTCTGTGTGGACATCATTGTGCCTGGATAAAATGGCAGCATAAAAAAACTATTTAATTTAACCAATATACTTTATAAATAATTCTGGTATTCCAATCCTGACCTTTATAAATTATAAGTAATCTTTTATCACCTTTATCTCTTGTCACTATTCATCTTAGTATTTACCTTTCAGTGATCCAAACAGGGGCGCAAAAAAAGGTTGGGGGTGCAAATAAAATTAAAATTTAACTTTTAATCCTGGCCTGTAAATAGGCATTTATCATGTGATTGCGCATCATTACTACTAGCATAAAATAAAGTCCTGACTCACATCACATTCAGTCAGCAGCTCCGCTCGCCATAAGAAGTGCTGGAGAAGATCATGTGACTGCTGCCCTAATCAGAAGATCAGCTCGATCTGGTCCGAGCTCTTTAACTTTTTTCCTTCTTCGTCTGATTGCCCTGTGAAGGGGTTTTTAGCAAAGAAATTACAGAATTTTCTCTCATATTTAGCTGCTTCCACGTCAATCAATGTTCAATACATGAACTAACAAAGTGCTGACCGTTAATAAGACTCGTTGAGAATCACATGGTCCAATCACATGAGCCCAAATATTTAAAAACAATATTGATTCGCTAAGAACAAAAGTGGGAGGGTTCAGGGCGCACAGTGCACCGCCCCAAGGATGATTTGACAAAATCCAATCAGAGCTCAGCCTCAGGTCACATGCTTCTCAAAGATTTACATGTCTACATAGACACTCGTTTGTCCGGCGCCCCGCGTACACCAACACAAACGAACGTAATACAGTTTAGATCATGGATCTCAAACTCAGTTCCTGGAGGGCCGCAGCCCCACAGAGTTTTGTTCCAACCCTGCTCCAACATACATACCATGTAGTTTTCAAATAAGCCTTAATGACCTGTTTAGTTGGATCAGGTGTTTTTAATTATGGTTGGAACAAAACTCTGTAGGGCTGCGGCCCTCCAGGAATTGAGTTTGAGACCCCTGCTTTAGATTGTTTTAAATTGTAAATAAATTATATTTATTTACAATAATTACAATAATAATTAGTGGGAATATTGTGACTAAATGACTTTATTTTATTATTAAAATAAATATTGTTTATGTTAAATAATTACATGTTAAAGTGGCATTCTTCTCTGTCTACCTTTAAGGGGGGCGGCGCCCCTGCGCCCCSTATTGACCGGCCGCCACTGGATCCAATCCATAGTTTTTCTGACTATTTCCTCATCAGGAGTGTTTATCAGGAAATTATGAGGAAATTTCTTTTTTTTTTGCAGAAACATCACATGCTATTCAAATGAATTACGTTTCCTCTACTTTAGAAAAAAGGAAACCCGGCATATGTGCTCAGTTATGACGTGAAATTTCCATAACTCTATGATGAGTCACAGTTTTAACAAGCTAACAAGGTAAAAATCATCATGTGTGAATCATAGATTTGACAGTTAAGGAATAAACTCTGTGAGCTCCTCTAGATGGCACTCTAGACAGCTATAAATGTGTTGTAGGACACGCGCTCTTGTCGTCTGTTCCATCACCGTCCACTTCATTAAGAAGACGTGCTCAGGTTTCTAATCAGCCAATCACATGGCCCATGCATTACGTTTTGCTGATAGGACGATAAACGGTGATCTTTCTGACTTTACCCACGGCCTGGATGTCACTACCAGATGAGCTGGTTTGAGGATTTCAGAAACTGTTGATCTGCTGCAGGGATTTTCACATGAGGCTCTTTTTCTCAGAGGAATTCCAACAAATGGCTTTGAGCTGCCACAATACTATATAATACTAGGGCTCATATCAAATATAATATAATATAATTATAAATATATTTATATTCATTTATTTATTAAAGTTAGCCTTTTAATAGGTAAAATCTTTTCACGTCAAGATTCGTGATTCAAGAGACTTTCGTACACATACTGACAGTTTGAGAACGTTGGAATTCAGTTATTCAGACATTGACAGAGTCAGTGATGAGAAAAGATCAAGAGAATGAACCAAGTGATGATACCGCCAAGATGATAACACATCAAGGCTTGAGGTGGATGAGCTACAACATCAGAAGACCACATCAGGTTCCTCTTCTGTCAATAAAGGAACCGAATCTGAAGCCATCATGGACACAGAATCACCCAATCAGACAGGTGAAGACCTTTTAATTATTTCATTATTTATTTTCCTCCAGAACTGTTGTGAGCTTTTCTGAGTAAACCCCAGAGACGTTTGTGTGTGAAAATCCCGGGAAACTCAAACCAGTCTATATGGCACTAAGATCCATGCCACGGAGCCACAGAGATCAGAGTTTGGTACTCAGTTTGGTGTGAAGCTCAGTGCAGATGAAGAGGCCTTCCTGTTAAGACGGACCGTAATCACGGACCACAGTCTGATCAGGCCAACGATGTCAGAGTCTTTAGAGAACTTCTGCAGGTGAATGTTTGCTGAGCTGAACTTGAAGTCCGCAGTGTAGATGGTGAAGTGGAATGGACCCAGGACCGTTCCCTGTGGGGCTCCAGTGTTACAGGCAATCATGTCAGTCTCACGTCCTCACGTACTGAGGTCAGTTTGTGTGGTAATCCAGAATCCAGGTAGACAGATGATGGTCCACTTCCATGTACTCCAGCTTATCCCTTTAGAAGTGCAGCTTGGATGTGGTGTTATAAAACAAAAAACGTGACTCTCACAGTGCTCCTAGCCTTTTTAAAGTGGAGGATGACAGCGTCTTCCAATTCAATGCCAGGCTGATAGGAAAACTGAAGTGGACCCATTGATGGGCTGACCAGAGGTCGAGATGAGTATAAGCACCAGCTTCTCAAACGTCTTCATCAGGTGTCCAATCACAGCAAAGGAGACGAAAATTATAATATAATTTTTAAAAAGTGTAAAACTAAAAACTAAAAAGTGTAAAAGATTAAAAAATCTCACTAATTTAAAAAACATGTAATTAATGTCACCATAACTATATTATTATTATAATATTATATTATTCTTATTATTTTATCTTTTTTAATGCACCATAATGGGCAGTTTTCAGATTCCCTCCTGACCACACTATTATAAACAGTTTTTTTTTATTAGTTTTTTTTTTTATTATTATTAATTTTAACTTTAACCCAGAGTTAATATGTTTCTACATCTCATTGCTGGCATACAGTTGCATCTGTGAATTGTCTGCTGTAACATTACAGTTTTCTTTTGGTATTAATAAACTTATCTATCTGTCTATCAGTTAAACAGTTAGTAGTGTAATGAAATGTTTTATTCTTAATAATTTCTTGTTGTATTTCATATTTGTTATGTTTTATTTTAGAAAATGCTAATTAAAAATAACCTAATTTACGTTGGATTTGTGAACATCCTTACATAAAATACTCGTGTTCATTTTATATAACAAGAACAGTTATATTTAAATGTTTTATTTATTCAGAACATATTTGGTAAAATGCTATATGTAACGTGGTGCACTACATGTACTAAATGCTTTTACATCCAGCAAGACAGCTGCAGTGTGCATGTGAAAAACTTTATTTCAATAATTATTCTATTTCCAAACACAAGATCACAAGATTGATATGATCCTGAAATCCAAACAGCTCAGAGTAATTCAATCATTTTCGTTTTGTTAGTCTTCTCAAAAGCAGCGAGTGTAAATTTAGAGCTCATTCTGACCTTGGCTCTAATGGTGTCGTTACGGCCCAGCATTCAGGAATTTGGCCCATGAATAGTTTAAGCCGTCAACATTTTTGTCTTGGGGCACAAAGTTATTTTAAAACAAAAATTCAAATATGGCATTTGGCGCCCTGATCCAGAGCGACTTACATTTACTTCATTATTCATCTGAATAGTTGAGGATTTAGAGCTACTACTGTATGAGTTAACTGTTTCCCTTAGTCCAATACCTTAACCAGTGAGCTACCAATGTTATTCTCAAATAAGAACGGATCAGACGGTTTGTAGAGAGTAGAATTATAGAGCGATATTTTATTTGCACTTAGTGTCCGGGGAGGGGGGGGGGAGGAATTCAGCGCCGCACGCGAAGCTGCAAGACACGTGCGGACAGACACGAAGAAAAGCTATAATTATAAAAACCGGTCTGTCCTTCTGGGTTATTTCAAAATGAAAAATCAGGGTGAAGTGACTGGTTAGTCAGGTGATGGTTCTGGCGTTCCCTCGGTTCACTTGAGTTTAAATAGACTTTACGGGCATGACCAGAATCAGAATCAGAAATTTTGACAGTAAAGGAACGAAACAGCTGTAACAGTATTTTTAACAATAAAGAGATCAAAAAAGAAATCGAGAGAGAGAGAGACAGTGGTGGCCAGAGTTATTCAGACAGACTAGACCATGTGCACAGAACAGATGAGGTCATTAATTAGTTCTCTCGTGCCTGGATGTTGTGCTAATTAGAATCAGCCGCTTTAATTAATGAATGTAATAAATATATGTGGCAGTTGGGGCGTTCACCTCAGAAATGTCTCAACTACTTAATTGTCAAGTGAAATGTGAACTTTCTCTGATTATCACTTAAAGCTCAAACGGCAACACAGCACAGATCAATGACAACGACTCCGGCCTTGCTGGTGTGTGTTAACGCGGAGGCTCCAGACTTCAATTTGAGTATTTAGGTTTTTGGATTTGTCAGATTCAACAAAAGTTATAGAAGAAAAAAAAAGTTATGTTTATAACGTGTAAATTTTCCTAGAGGAATATAGAAATGATTAGCATATTATTATTATTATTACTATTACTATTATTATTATTATTATTATTATTATTATTATTATTAT
>QMIH01001787.1:0-37948 GCA_003987875.1 Clarias batrachus | reverse complement strand
GCACACACACACACACACACACACACACACACACACACACACACACACACTTTTCACACCTATATATACAGAGTTATATAAATGAGCCCTTTCGTGCCTGAACAGATGTTTCAGTCATGATGTTCAAACAGCATCATCAGTTCTATGGAATTAATTTAACTTTTATTGGTGCCAATATTATTACTCATGCTATCACATTTGCATATGATGGAATCCTAGACCTTTTTGTAAAAGTACTTTTTATTCACATATTTCACACTAATGGTTTGGAGGATTAATATACAGAAATGTGTCTCTCACGTGTCTACAGGTGGAATATGTCGTTATAATCCTATAAACCAGCCAGCGTCATGTGACGGGTCAGTCAGGTGATGATTCTCTCGTTCCCTCGGTTCACTTCACTGACAAGACCAGAGTAAGAAATGCTATCGGCAAAATGTGTCAAATAGTTTTGTTAAGAAAAGCAACAATACAGCTGTAACAGTAGATTTAACAACATAAGGACAAGAAAAAGAGAAAGGACAGATTCAGATGTCTGCCATGCTGATACTGCAGAGAATACACACACACACACACACACACACACACACACACACACACGGAATTGTCCAGAGACGCTGCAGTCGGATTACATCCTGTAAAAGAAAAGCCAAAACAACATGACACAACGACTCCTTCACACAGAAACTGATGAAGTGATGCAAACAGTTTTTATGATCAACTTTATTGAAGGACATAAAAAAGCAACACAAGTTAATCTAAGCGCTTTATTTAAAACAAGAGGAAATAAAACACAAAAACACAAAATGCATTGCAAGTAAAAATAATGTAAAATAAATAAATGATTAAAAAATGTATGTTAATAAAAAAATAATAAACTAGAATAGAAATCATAAAAAGAATAAAATAATGATTTATTATAATATAATAAGCAATAAGTTCAAATATGTATAAAGATGTGTATTTCATTTGTGTAGCGCTACACATGAGAATAATAAAATGTAAATCAAGTGTAAAGGTTCACATCTGCATTGATTCATGACGTCATTTATTTCACTCAGTCTTTGTTTCGAGTCTGTTATCTTCACTGCCATGTGTTTTATAAATCCTGTTAAAGTCAAGCCTTCACCTGCTTTATCACCTCACCGTGAGAACAGATTTATATATTTATATTTATATGAACATCACATCTCTCACAAACCATTGAACTACATTCAGAACTCGGCGCCGTTGAGACAAGCGTCCCTGTTTGTCAAGATTAGCGAACACAAGCCAGGACTCGCGCAGCAAAGATGATCAGATCACCGCTGAAGGTTCACTAGCAAGAAAGTGTGTCTGTTTTCCCCAGTTTGAGATTAAAGAAAAATAAGAAGAGTGTTTAGGCTGCAGTTCATTCAGTTTTATATGGAAGTGTGTTTTTATTAGACCTCCACAACATCATGTTTCAGAGGACCAACTGATGTTTAAACAGCAGGAATAACTAACGTTTATCTTCTTTAATGCATGACTTTTGCTGCAGACGGCTGATGTAAACTGGAGGCAGACGTGTGTGTGATGTCTGCATGCGGGGGTCTGGAGACCGGGCCACCCGCAGCACTGGGCCTGAGAGCAGGACAATAACACACCGGCTCTGAACAGGACAGTTAGCATCACGTCTGGCTAATGAGCTGATTTAGAATTCTGTTAGAACTTTGTGCTGATTTGATCCCAGAGACATCAGAGTGCAAGACCAGTGTACTTACAGTCTGTTCCTTAACTCCAGGACTCCTGATGGACCGCACGTGGTGAAACCCTACAGTGCTGCAAAAGTCTTAAAATAACTGCTGTACACCAAGAATGTCTTCAAAAATGTTTTTACATAAAAAAAAAAATACAAATCTAAAGTAGGACACGGTAATTGATGAAACTAAATCAGTAATTATTCTGAAGAATCTTTGCTTAAAGTCTAGTCTCAGGTTCAGTACAGTGTGTGCAGTTTGATTTATATAAGGAAATGAGCTGCTTAGTTTGACTGAACATCGCGCGCCACCAGCCACCGTCCTGAGACCAGTTTTCATTCTTGTCTTCTCTGACCTACAGATATTTTTCCCAGTCAGATTGTTTTGAGGACTGAAACACTATGTTTCACATGTTTGGAAATCTTTTATTTTTTTTGTACTGACTTCATAAAACTTATAAAATAAACATGTATAACAAAAGGTCATTAAAAAAAACAAAAACACGAAAATGAACAGAGGCCACTAAACGTTTCTTACAGTTCAGTTCTGTCTTCACTGTGCATCAGGAGGGACGTCTCTGTGGGACTTCAGGTGAGAGACCGGTTCTGTTTGTCTTCACACACACACACACACACACACACACACACACACACACACACACACACACACACACACACACACACACACCGGGTTGTATAAATAAGCCACCTGGTGCCTGAACAGATGTGCAGATGTTCAAACCGCATCCTCAGTTCTATGGAATGAAAGAAAATTTCCATAAAATCTTCTTTAATCTCTGATTTATTGGTGCCGATATTATTACTATCACATGTTTAATTGGAGGATTAAAATAAAGACACGTGTCTCTGTCGTCTCTGCAGGTGGAATATGTTGTTCTAATCCTGCACCAGAATAACTGAATAAACAGGTTAAGCTGCACATGAGTTTTTAATACTCAGATCACTTTACAAAAAGATTATTGGCTCATTATTGTCCTTATTATCTTTAAATGTCCTTCCTACAGTGGTCAGATGATGCAGCGCCCCCTAGAGGGGTAAGGGCCTTGCTCAAGAGCACACCAGTGGGAACTTTTAATCAGGAACCAAGAGACTCTTCTGTGGATCCGCTCCTGAGTTCATAAATCTTATCTGAGTCTTAAGACTGTGATAAACAGTAATCCATTAATAAATGCTGATTAAGTGTAAAAACCCTGAAGTATTCATTAATGATTACTCATGAGAGACGGTAAACAAGAAGAAGCGCCTACAGTGAAATCATAAACAAGTATGATATGAAAAAAAATTATGAAAAATTTTTACATTATTTATACATTTATTAGCCAGTAAAAAGGGTTAAGACAATTTTCTGTATCGAAGGCGTGTGCTGTAAGTGGAGCTGGTTAACGATCCAAAAGGCATTGTGTCAGCTGAGACGTGTGACGTTATTAGATTTACTTTAGGAATGTGCAGTGACGTCCACAAAAAGAGTGTGGAAACATGTGACTGATTAAAAAATCATATTCTCTTACAAAAAATAGACAAAACTGATTTCTCTCGTCCCTGCCAGCTTTCCTCTGAACTCAGATGAGGGAAATTCACCTGAAGACAGTCGCCGCCTCTTTTTCGACAGCACAATGAAAGTCAAGATTAAACATAGCCAAAACAATGACTCACTTTTACTGGGGAGCACAAACTTACTGTACATTACTGAAGCCTGGCTACTGGCCTGTACGGATGGATTTTAAAGAATAATAAAATAAAAATAAAAAAACTTCTGTATAAGTGTAAAATAAAAGTCATTTAAGATCGTCAGGTGGGAAGTTAAATAACAATAAAGTGATATAAATTTATCAGCCTCAATTCCACAGAGTTTAATCTGAACGAGGGTCTAATAAAACCTCAATCAAGCACATGTTCAGTCTGGATTTAAAGATTGAGGCAAGCTGTTAATTTTTTAAAGTCATAGCACCACGTGACATGTTGGCTTAGTGGATATCTCTGTCACGTCTCACCCTCACGTGTGCTGCTTGGGGTTCGACTCTCACCTCCCGCTGTAAAAACAAAGATATACATGGCAGTATTAATTAATGATTACTCATGAGAGAAAGAAAACAGCGTCGATAAGAAGCGCCTACAGTGAGATCATAAACAAACACTTTATGAAAGAACGCACATGTACAGATCGTAGTGCAGGAGCGCACGTTTAAGTCAAGTCAAGTCAATTTTATTTATATAGCGCTTTTAACAATTGACATTGTCGCAAAGCAGCTTTACACAATCACAAGAAGTAAGTTTTTATGCAATGTGTGTGAATCAAAATGATCAGATTGTCCCTTTTAATAACCAGCAAAAAGGGGGAAAAGTAATAATAAACACCGTTTATAAGGCGCGTGGTGCACGTGGAGCTGGGTAAAGATCCAAAAAGTATTGAAGCAGGTGAGACGTCTGCTGTTATTAGATTTGCTTTAACTCTAAAGGAATGTTCAATGACGTCCAAAAAAGAGTGTAATGTGCTGATTAAAAAAATAATGAAAAGTTCCCCCTAAAAAAAGGCAAAACTGGTTTCTCTTGTCCCTGCCAGCTTTCCTCTGAACTCAGAAGAGTGAAATTCACCTGAAGTCACGTACAGATAGTATTGAGACTCACGTCCTGCTGGTGGGGGGTAAATACTTTCTATCATCTATCTGCTTTCTGATATTGTTAATCACCTGAGAAGTTCTTTAATTTTGGCTCAATACTTTAAAGAAAAGGCCGAAATCAAAGATGAATACAAGACAGCGGAACCGAATCTCAGCTTTGGTTTTCTGTTGACAGGCAGACCACCAAATTTGTAGGCGGAGCATGTGACTGACAGGTCCTTGCTGTTGACCAGGTGGTTATTGGGTTTGACTGTGTAATGTTTAAAGTGGTAAAATGATCAAATCTCATTTGTAGCTGGATGAGGAGCAAATGTGTCTGTGCTGTCTGACTGTCCGAGTGTTTGTCTGTACATTTGTGTACACGAGTCACTCTGTCCTGCAATACCGTTGGTCTTAGGCATTTGGTAGAGAGAGCTGGCTGGTGGGCGGGACTTACTGTAGGTTACTGTAGCAGGTGACCAAAATTGGGGCCAAAAAAATTCCAAATGAAAAATTCCTACTTTTTGTTTTCAGGTTTCAAGCACTATGACATCATTGTATGTGAAGGGCCCTATTGTTGTTGCTGTTGTTGTTATTATTATTATTATTGTTGTTGTTGTTGTTGTTATTATTGTTATTATTATTCTTATTATTATTATTATTATTGTTATTATTATTATTATTGTTGTTGTTGTTGTTATTGTTCTTCTTCTTCTTCTTATTATTATTATTATTATTATTATTATTGTTATTATTATTATTATTATTATTACAGATACATTTGTTATGAACAATTTTGTTGGCAATTTGAGTTGGCAAAGAATTAAAGAGATGCTAATAACCCAGTTGTCTGGTGCCAAACTCACACGCCTGTTTTTCTTTATTTAGCTTCTTTAGACTCAGTTTTGAAGATCAGCCTTAGACATACTTTCAATTTTGTGAAGAACAAAGTAAAAGATCACAATCTAATGTCAAACACACACATTTCTAATCACACTACGCTTATTAGAGCTAGACAGAAACATTAAGATGACTCATCGTGCACCTCCGTAAGTAAGACACGTTATTTTAATTTTGTTTCCTCGTGTTGGGAAACTGCTGACTTTTAAATGATTAAAAGAAGATTTTAAAAGACTAGAGGCGTTATGAAGCTTTACAGAGCAGAAGGAGCAGATATACATCTCAATATCAACTGTTCAGAGGACGCTTTATATAAACGCCTTCAGTGTTGTTTTACAGTGTAGAGAGAAATAAACATCAGGAGTGATAAGGGGTGTACAAACTTTTGACTGGTAGTGTATATTATATGATTCATTTCCTGCTGTGTATAATTATGTCATAAGATTCACACTTATGCAAAATAACCAACAATAACATGACTAATTGTACAACTCCTAAAGGAAGTTACGTTATTTTAGTTTAATTTTCTCCTGTTGGGAAACTGATGAGTTTTTAACGATTAACGAGTTTCTGTGTGTCATCGTCATAATCAGCAGCAAATGAAGTCATCCAGTAAAATGAAAGAAAACCGATTTATTTGAATACACACCGCCACAGACTGATGTACGGTTTATACACACCTGTCTTCACACTCATATGAACTTGGTCACAATCTGAGTACAATTATTTAATCACAAAACGCTGCAATTTATTACAGATAACATTCACATAATCAGGCATTTATATAGAGTTTGTCAATAATTTAAGCATTTGTTTGTTTGTTTTTTAACAAACTTATGTTAATGTGTTTTTGTTTAAATCATACAGCCCTGATTAAAATGTATTCTGTGAATTACTTTAAAAGACTGTTTAACTGTAATTATTGCTGTGGAGCGATGAGGGGTTCAGGTTGCTCTCCATACGTCCAGGTTGCTCTCCATACGGTGGTTAAAACATCTCCTGTAGGTTTGGGGTTGAAGTTACACCTCCCAGAACTTTGAATATCGGTTTATTGTTTGTTTCTCTCGACAGTTGGTTGTAATGATCGATGACGTTTCTGCTAATCATCACTGCTGTATGGGGAAATAAACTCCAACCTCTGGAAACCTTCAGACACACACACGCTCACACTCATCATACCTTACTAGCAGTTTGGAAATGCCAATCAGACTACAACGCATGTCTTTGGACTGTTGGAGGACAGTTACCAAGCACGCGGGGAGAAGATGCAAGCGTCGCTCACACAAGCCCGAGGCGAGATTCAAACCTTCAAATCTGTAGGCGTGCCATAACGGTGCTAACCACTCAACCATCATGTCACCTACTATTTATTTGTTTATTTATCCACGTCTACTGTATGCCAGTGGTTGCTGCCTTGTTCATGTCCCCACTCGGGGCCAAAAGTTTTATCCCAACACTTGATTAGAATGTGTGCAGTTCCCATCGGTGTGATGATCTGGAATCACTTTCAGGATCTCGTTTACGGTGCTGCCAAGGACTCTGAGTTCCCAGACACCCCAATCCTGCTGAGCTCGTTCTGCAGGTCGTTGTGGCCATCAGCTTCTTTGAGCATCATACAGTATTGTTGTCATGAGGGACTCTGATATTGATTTGCACAAGTTGTTATTTTTTTTAGTAGTAATTTTCTTAAGTCCTTATGAAAAGATTTGACAAATAAAAAGTTTTTTTAATAGTAGCAGGAAATATATTATACACACGTGGACAAAATTGTTGGTACCCTTCGGTCAATGAAAGAAAAACTCACAATGGTCACAGAAATAAGTAACATAAATAAGAATTCTATGAATGTTAACCAATGAAAGTCAGACATTGCTTTTCAACCATGCTTCAACAGAATTATTTAAAAAAATGAACTCATGGAACAGGCCTGGACAAAAATGATGGTACCCCTAACTTAATAGTTTGTTGCACAACCTTTTGAGGCAATCACTGCAATCAAACGATTCCTGTAACTGTTAATGAGACTTCTGCACCTCTCTGCAGGTATTTTGGCCTCCTCACTCCTCATGAGCAAGCTGCTCCAGTTGTTTCCGGTTTGAAGGGTGCCTTTTCCAGACAGCATGTTTCAGCTCCTTCCAAAGATGCTCAATAGGATTGAGGTCAGGGCTCATAGAAGGCCACTTTAGAATAGTCCAATGTTTTCCTCTTAGCCATTCGTGGGTGTTTTTAGCTGTGTGTTTTGGGTCATTGTCTTGTTGCAAGACCCATGACCTGCGACTGAGACCCAGCTTTCTGACACTGGCCAGCACATTTCTCTCTAGAATCCCTTGATAGTCTTGAGATTTCATTGTACCCTGCACAGATTCAAGACACCCTGTGCCAGATGCAGCAAAGCAGCCCCAGAACATAACAGAGCCTCCTCCATGTTTCACAGTAGGGACAGTGTTCTTTTCTTCATATGCTTCATTTTTCTGTCTGTGAACATAGAGCTGAAAAAGTTCAATTTTTGTCTCATCTGTCCATAGGACATTCTCCCAGAAGCTCTGTGGCTTGTCACCATGTAGTTTGGCATATTCCAGTCTGGCTTTTTTATGATTTGTTTTCAACAATGGTGTCCTCCTTGGTCGTCTCCCATGTAGTCCACTTTGGCTCAAACAACGACGGATGGTGCGATCTGACACTGATGTTCCTTGAGCATGAAGTTCACCTTGGATCTCTTTAGAAGTCTTTCTGGGCTCTTTTGTTACCATTCGGATTATCCGTCTCTTTGATTTGTCATGAATTTTCCTCGTGTGGCCACGTCCAGGGAGGTTGGCTACAGTCCCATGGATCTTAAATTTCTGAATAATATGTGCAACTGTAGTCACAGGAACATCTAGCTGCTTGGAAATGGTCTTATAGCCTTTACCTTTAACATGCTTGTCTATAATTTTCTTTCGAATCTCCTGAGACAACTCTTTCCTTCGCTTCCTCTGGTCCATGTTGAGTGTGGTACATACCATGTCACCAAACAACACACTGACTACCTGGAGCCCTATATATAGGCCCACTGACTGATTACAAGATTGTAGACACCTGTGATGCTAATTAGTGGACACACCTTGAATTAACATGTCCCTTTGGTCACATTATTTTCAGTATTTTCTAGGGGTGCCATCATTTTTGTCCAGGCCTGTTCCATGAGATAATTTTTTTAAATAATTCTGTTGAAGCATGGTTGAAAAGCAATGTCTGACTTTCATTGGTTAACATTCATAGAATTTTTAAAAATTATTTCTTTTGTCAGATTAAAGTTATTTCTGTGACCATTGTGAGTTTTTCTTTCATTGACCGAAGGGTACCAACAATTTTGTTCATGTGTGTAGAAGGATTTCTTGTTGGTACTACAAACATGTAGTATTGATTACACATCGTCAATCATATATAGTCACAAAACAAACAAACAAACAAACAAACAAAAAATCGTAAGACGAAAATACTACAAGTTTTAGATATAACAACAGTTACATATAAAGCACATATATAATATATAAATATCTAAACTTCAGGAAAAGAAAAATAGTATGATGTATATTATCATTAATATAATATTAGACTTAGACTTTTATTGTTATTGTACAGTTGCCTGAACAACGAAATTAGACAGCAAGGTCACAAAGGTGCAGCAGATAATATTAATAATATTATCCTACTTTTAACCTAATATTATCATAAACACTATATGAAATGTATAAATCTGTAAAGAATGAAATGAATATGTGCAAATATCTGTGAATGAGGAGGAATATTAGAGGATAAACGACAGTTCTAGCCATTGAAAGTGACGGCAGTGCTAAAGGGAGATAAGAGTGAACATGACGAGGAGATCAATAAATCTGACTGTGAACCATGAGCTTGTGATGAAGGACAGCTACATGTACAGTAGAACTGAGGATGAGGATGAGGATGAGGATGGGTCGAGGGACCATGGGACACGGAATTCCCGTCACGTCTCCAGGCACCGTAAGAACGTGTTTGGTTCACGCTGTGTAGATACATAAAGTAAATACAAATTAGATAAACAAAACATACAAATCAGAAGAAGGCAACGAAGCAAATAAAACAAGTTAGATAAGATCACATGACAGTGCGGTGATCACAGGAGTGAGTGATCAGTGCGTTATGAAACGTTGAGACTGATTGTTTTGGCTCTGCTGTGTGACCTGTTCAGGCCTGAGCGAGAGTCAGTGTGATGGATATCTACACCCCCCCACCCCCCACCCCCACCCCCCCAACTGTGGATCACATGGCCTGTGATGGAGTGTGTGATACGGACTGTTTATGATTCTTAACCTTTTGGACCAACGTAACTGCCAGGGAAAACTTTCATTTATTCCTGAAACACTGTACAGATGAGATAATGTTTCCATTTACTTTGTAGATTTATTTCTCTTATTCAGGGTTTGTATGTTCAGCTAATATTGTGGATTTTAGATCATGTTTGTACATTTCGTTTTTGGGCCTCTTAGCCCCAGTGAAGTGAACCCTTAATGCTGCAGCGTAAAAATACATTTTAAAGCATATTGTGTCTGTGGAGACTCTGCAGTTCTCATTCTGGAGAAAAAAGATATCACAGTTTCACCAGCATGCAGACCAGAGAGACGGAGCACTGAGCGGAGACGATACGACAAACACACACCGTCCTGAAGAAAAAACAACTCAACACTGCACCAACAACCAGACATGGAACAGGTTGGACAAGAGGCGCAACAGCAGCTAACGACATAAGCGTTATTTATTTTCACAACTGTCTGTTCCAATACTTTTGCTCACACAGAGTGTACGGTCTGCCATTAAAGGTGCGGTGCTTTAAGCTGTTGAACAAGAAAGAAACTAAAGCTGAAATTCATGATCTATTGTCCGCGTGTGTGTGTGTGTGTGTGTGTGTGTGTGTGTGTGTGTGTGTGTGTGTGTGTGTGTGTGTGTGTGTGTGTGTGTGTGTGCTTGTTTTTGGATTTGGCTCAAACCACATACCTGGGAAGACGCAGTTCCAGTGAAGTCGAGCCTGTGGGTGTGTGGGTGTGTGTATGAGGAAATCACCTCAGAAAATCAGCAACAATTATCCTGCGGTTTTTATCCTTCCCTCTTCCAGAGAAAGATGGAAACAACAGTTGAAAGAAAGAGAGAGAATAGAAGTTTCAGAGGAACATGACCTCAGTGACATTGTTCACATTAAAACTTTCTAAGAAAATATTTTAATTGATAGATCTTTATTCTGATCAACTGTTAGAAAACATAAGAACTCATTGAGGAACCAGTCTGAGCAGAGTGACAGTCAGACCTTTTATTATTGACTGACTGATTATATAGTTCATGTGGTGATGTTGTGCTACAGAAGGCCAAGATATTTAAAAGTGCGACCTAAACTAAAGTCCCGGCTGATTGCACATGGTGAACAACATTCTCAACCAAATGACTCTTCACACCTCATTATTCGTATGTAGCAATGTGGGTTGTTATTATTATTATTATTATGATGATGATGATGATGATGATGATGATGATTAGTAGTAGATGTAGATTTACTAGTAGATTTAGTAGTAGTAGTAGATGTCGTAATCATTTATTTCATCTTTCTGCGTTTGTATTGTTCAGATGTCAGGAGACACTGCAGTGAATTTCTACAGAAATGCGCAGGCTTATGAAAGTTCTTAGGCTTTACCCATTAAACACCACGCCTCCTGGTGTGCCGAGCTCCTGCGTCATGAGATCATATAAATCTCTCCACATCAGGCTTTTGGCTTCAGTTAATGATGCGAGCTGAACCGAAATAAACCGAGAGGAAACAACAACAACACTGGAAGATCCTGCAATATATATATATTTATTTAACTCTGATCTAGATTATTTTTTATAAAAATGGCTTTGGATAAAATCGATTTCAATTCTCTCATGGTAAGCTCAGTTTATTTATTTCCATGTGGCGGGTTTATGCATGAATAAACCGTTTCCGTTGTTTATTTGCATGTTTGTTTATCTACATAATCTCCTTTTTTATATAATTTATTGTCTTTGTGCATCATTACATTACAGCACCAAGAGGTTATCTGTTTGTGTGTGTGTGTGTGTGTGTGTGTTTGTATTTCATGTTAATCAGGTTAATGTTCATGTAACTAATTAATGTTTACGGTATTAATGTTTATGTGACAGCAGCATGTGTCAGGTCACAGATCGAGGTGGTAATGTTTATGTCTGAAGGTTCAGTAGTATTCAGGTTAAGTGAGTTAGGGGTAGGGTGTAGGGTGTAGGGATGGAGATATTTTAATATAAGGTTGTTAGTATTCTTGTTGAAGAATAAATTGAGACTTGAACATCTGATGTTGCGTATCCGCCTAAGATTTGATCTGTTCTGCTGAGGAAACAGATTTGAACAAATAAACACTGAAGACTGAAGAGAAATGTTTTACAGGACATGGAAAGTTTGGGAACATGGGAACGTGGCATGTTTGATGGGAAACATGTTTTGATTCATACGCATTCACATCTCATACACACTTACTTCTTGTGATTGTGTGAAGCTGCTTTGCGACAATTTCAATTGTTAAAAACGCTATAGAAATAAAATGAAATTGAAAACGTTTCATTCGTGCAACACAGAAGACATGTGATTGAGGGTTTTCGCTAATAAAACTAATAGAGTTAATAACACTAGGAATGTTAAGTCAGATGCAGGTCATTGCACCCTGATGTAGAGACACACACACACACACACACACACACACACACACACACACACACACACACACACCTTTCCAGTCTGAAGTAGGACCTTCATCAGCAAGTGTGTGTCTCAGAGGTGCTATAATGTAGTGAGTGTGTGTGTGTGTGTGTGTGTGTYTGTGTGTGTGTGTGTGTGTGTGTATAAAGTGTGTGTATTATCACTGACCTTGTGGTTGTCCCTCTTTAGAACCCTGAAGGGCACTTTGAGCTGGTACAGATGGTGGGAAGCGGCTCCTACGGTCAAGTGTTCAAGGTAAATGATTGTTCACGGGTTTGTGGTGCGTGTGTGTGTGTGTGTGTGTGTGTGTGTGGATGGGGGTTGTTCGAGAACAAGTCGTGAATGCAAGTGATATTCTGAAAAATATATTTAATATAATAATAACTTTCTGTAAGACGATTATTTACTGTTCCAGCTTTACACTTTAACTCAGTGAAACTGAACCTTAACACTAACATACATCATAATAAAGGTTAAAGTAATAAGCCGTAACTAACACCGACACTGATCACCCCGTATTACACTGACCGACACTGATCACCCCGTATTACACTGATCGACACTGATCACCCCGTATTACACTGATCGACACTGATCACCCCGTGCCTCGCACTGCTACAATTACATCTTAAGAAAATAAAGAATTTTATTTTTTAAAATAGATAATCAAAAAAAAAAAACATAAGTAATAATTCAAACATGAAAGTGTCTAATGGAAAAGTTTTTTTTTCTTTCTATGAGACACCTTTACTTCAAAAACAAAAAACAAATAATAATAATAATAATAATAATAATAATAATAATAATAACAAGTTTCTAAGAAAGTTATCTTTTTGTCAAGCAATTATAATGATAAATAATACTAAAAATAATATAATAATAATATAAAAACAATATAAAAAAACTTATATTAAGGTGTCCAGTGTCTTAATATAAGCTGAAGTCATTCGTTTTTATTGTGCTAACTAACTGTTTAGTTAGTTAAACGTTTATTTCTAATTGTCGATCTTATGTGAAGTCTGGCCGGGTCACGCTCCTTCACCTCACTGCCAGATTCTTTTGCTCAATACGAAATGTTCTGCATCAAATTTTTAAAATAAAGTTTAAAACCTAACTTTGCCCTAATGAGACGCTTCAGCTAATACTGAGAGCGTGAAGTTTATCCAGTAACAAGCTACAACAATGGTTTGTTTATAAGGAAATAAGAAATAAGAAAATAAAATGAGTGTGTTTTTATTTAAAACAAAGTCGCTTATGCTGTTTGCAGATCTTTGTATTTATTTGTTTATTTATTTATTCACCCAATAACTAGTCTTATGTTAACTTCTAAAATCTTTAACTCAGCTCAGTTAGAGAACAGAAGTATTATAAATGTATTTAGCAGCCGTCGTTGCCATTGTTTTGGCTTTATTGTCTAGTTTTACGGTCTTTCAGTGATGAGACGTTGATGCCATTTTTATGGATTCTAGCCAAACAATATTTATTGAGCCAATTAACGGATTATATTTTGATTATAGATGATATTTTTAGATTTTTCGTTTGACTCATCAGTCCTGAAGTGAATTCTGGTTAAGAATTAGCGCTGGTGTGAACCAGGCTGGGTTTAGGTGTAGACCTGGTGTTACAGGTTTGAACTATTTTTCAGATCATCAGTGAGAATAATAGTGTGTGTGTGTGTGTGTGTGTGTGTGTGTGTGTGTGTGTGTGTGTGTGTGTGTGTGTGTGTGTGTGTGTTGATTTTATCTGCAATCTTGGCAGAAGAGTGAAAGGCGAATACCAACATGTTACTGAGGCAGGTTTGCTTTCACCAGAGTTCCTCAGAACCACATGTGAGACAAAGGAACAAAAGCAAAAGAGAAAAACAGAGTGAGACAGCTGCAAAGTGAGACGGGTTTCACTGGAACTCTTTTTTAGACATAATAACTGAAGCTCTAACGAAATCTGATGTTTCTAAGAAATAAACTGTTGAACAAAAAAGAAGTGATTTGGCCTCTAAAGCACTGTCCTGGGTCACGGAGGTCACGGGGGTCACGGAGGTCACGGGGGTCACGGAGAACGATGTTGTCAGTGTTTTGCGCTCACACACACACGTTTCTGGTTACGTTTTCATCTTATATGTCTAATGATTTGAGTTACTTCAGCAGTGAAGATGTTTCTGATGGGTGTTTGCTGTATGGAAGTGAGAGTGAAGTCATGATAACATTGTGAAGCGATTTATTATGTTATTTTTGGCAACGTTACAGATTTTTCTTTCACATACGTCTAATTACAACCTTTAATAACAGTGGAATTAGTGCGACATTATTATTCATCACGTGGCTTTCTGTGCTCGCAGTGTGAGGTCTGTTTACACTCATGTGATTGAATATCATTCAGTTGATGATTAATTTAACCGCACAACGACCCGACCCGACCCGACCCGACCCGACCCGACTGTCCTGCTAGATCACGTGTTCCAGTGAACCTCACCAGGAGGCGTTATGGACTCCGTGTGGAGTAACACCCGGCGTGTTGTGTGCTTTATTGTGCAGCGTTTCCCGTGTAAGAGGAAGTTAACGAGCGTGTGTACAATGTCATGATCTCGGATTCCAGCAGTGTTTTACAGCTTCATACACACGACACACACATTATTAATGAGCTCCGTGTGCACAATACAGTCTGGTGTGTTCCCAAGATGCATTTGGGGAAGTAACACAAGTACTGCAGATCAGATTACAAAATGCACAGGATTAATAAAGCAGAATAGGATGAGAATAGAACAGAAAAGTTCATCAGCAGTAAAATGGAAAACAAAAGCTGGAAAAAAAATCATTAAAAGAAAGTAAAATAAATTCAAAACAATAAATGAAAAAGATAAATTATGATTAAAAGTGTGTCCATGACACAGTGTGTTAGAGAGACATCGATAAAAAAATTCTTAAAGTACAGTGTTTAAAGTTTCACAATGAGTGTGTGTGTGTGTGTGTGCCAATTTTCTGTTTATCTTGGTTCACCTGCTACAATTCATACGAAACAGGTTTTGTGTGTTTCATGTGTGTGTGTGTTTCATGTTAATTACAGATGATTTGTAACAATACTGGCCTAGCATCTTCTTCTTCAGAATCAAAGATCGTTTAACGTTTTCCACAGAATCGTTTTACTGTTGTTGTTTTTCCTGCGCTCTGATTGGTCAGAAGAGAAGGTGTCGGTTAATTCTCTTTAACAGCGGCTCTGACAATAGTTCAGGTTTATATCGATGCACTTGCTCAGATATGATAGGGTTTCCATAGTAACGGCTTTTATAGATTTTTAAAGAGTTTATTAAACTTTTTTCTGTTTCTGTAGTGTGTATGCAGGGAGTCTCAGGTGTCAGGGCTTCGTAACAGTCAGAGGTCAAGCTGTACGTTTCGTGCTTTGATACATCTCTCACAATGTGTTTCCTTTGTGTGTGCGTGTGTGTGTGTGTTTGTTCCCATAGGGTGCACATGTTAAATCAGGACAGCTTGTTGCAATAAAAGTCATCAATGCAAAAGGGGTAAGTGTGCGGGCTTTTACAGCGTTTATCTGTAACATTAGACAACAGAAATCCATAAAGTCTGGATAAATGAACAGCTGAATTCGCTCTTTTATTCAGGCGGATCAGGAGGAGCTGAGGAATGAGATGAACCTGCTCAGGACCCAGTCTCACCATCGCAACATCGCCACCTTCCACGGAGCTTTCATCAAGAAAAAAACTCCTCTCATAGGAGACCAGCTGTGGGTGAGTGTGTGAACACACACACACACACACACGCACACACACACACACACACACACACACACACACATACACACACACACACACATATATATTCAGCATTTCATTGTGTTGCAATGCAAGTGTATTTATATTCCTGAGTGTGTGTGTGTGTGTGTGTACAGTTGGTGATGGAGTACTGCGGAGGCGGTTCTATCTCTGATCTGATCCATAGCACTGAAAAAAAGGCTCTAGATGAGGACTGGACGGCTTACATCTGCGGAGAAATCCTCAAGGTACGACAAACATTTAGGATTTAATATTGTTTATAGACTGTAGGTGAATTTAGTGTTATATAAATACTGGGATTAAAACGCAAAACTGGAAGATGTGATTAGTTTTTATTATCGCTACTGGAGCAAATAAATAATCAACAATTAATTACTCATTAACTTTAAAATGATTAGAAGAATAATGTGACTTTTGAAGAGTAGAGCGATCCTCTGGAATGGAATTCTCTGAATAGAGTTATTTGTATTTCTTTAAATAATAAAAAGTCGTCTGTGTCCTGCTCCTCAGGGTCTGGCTCACCTCCATAAGTACAAAATCATCCACCGAGACATCAAAGGCCAAAACGTGCTGCTAACTGAAGGTGCTGATGTCAAAATGGGTAAGAGCGCCGCCCTAGTGGCTACCGCTTATAAATAACATATGTAGAGTATATATATTTTCCAGTACTAACATTAATGTTAATATATCCACAAAGTAAAACCTGTACTTATCCTGTGTGTGTGTGTGTGTGTGTGTGTGTGTGTGTGTGTTTAGTGGACTTTGGTGTGAGTGCACAGTCGAATAACACCATGGGTAAGCAGAGCACGTTTATCGGGACGCCGTACTGGATGGCTCCGGAGGTCATCGACTGTAATTTAAATCCTGAAGGTGGCTACGACTGTAAGGTGAGACAGCCTGTTTGTCTTTGTTTTGCATTTCTGTACAGCTTTTACTTTCTTTCCTTCCTTCTTAGTAATTTGTTTCTTTCTTTCCTTATTATTAGAGTTACAATGTCAAGTGTTAAAACGATTTATACAAATAAAGTTGAATTGACTATTATTAATTATCTTCACTTTATTCGCATCCATTCGCCCTGCTGTGTTCCTGCCTGCACGCTTATTCAGTATAAACTTTAAATGTGTAGTATTTATCATTCAGATTTTTCCACGGAAACACTCTGACAGACATGGTGTGTGTGTGTGTGTGTGTGTGTGTGTGTGTGTGTGTGTGTGTGTGTGTGTGTGTTTCAGAGTGATGTGTGGTCACTTGGCATCACAGCTATCGAGATGGCAGAAGGAAAACCACGTAAGTCTGCTCACGTTAGGCTCTTGGGGGACGTTTTGCACTTATTTATGGTTATGAGGTTCTCACTGTCCCCTCCTGTCTTGCTGCAGCTCTGTGTGACGAGAATCCCATGAAGGCGTTGATGTTGATCAGTAAGAATGAAGCTCCGACACTGAGCTCGAACCAATGGTGAGACACGTAACTTCAAAACAAGTTCAAGACTTTAAGATGATTTAGAGGACTGGGTCTTACTTTGGAAGGGTGTGTCTAATGTGTGTGTGTGTGTGTGTAGGTCGGAGAATTTCCAGTCATTTATCAAGGGCTGTCTGGTGAAGGACCACAAGCAGCGTCTGCACGCTGATGAACTTCTGGAACACGCCTTGATCTCCAATATACAGAAACAAATCCGTGGCATCCGCCATGAGATCGTAGCGCACATGAACAAGCAGAAAGGTAACACACGTGTGCACACACGCACACACACACCCACACACACTGAGTTACAAGTGTTATAACATATCCTTATAATATTTTTTTGCTGTAGAAGAAAAAAGGCGAGCTGAAGAAGAAAAACTGCGAGCTGAAGAAGAGGCTCAGCGGCTGGAGAAAGAGAAGTGGTACGGCTTTTACACTGGAGGTCTCGCGGGTTAGGGGGAGCAGGTGTTGGGGGGGGCGGGGGAGCAGCCTCGTTTATCTACATGAGTTATCACAGCATTCAGTTCAAATTCTAATTTTATTCGTCACAAACACAGTCATATGCAGTACTATATGAAGTGAAATGCTTATAGTATAAAGTCTAGTTAAATCAAGTGCTATTAGATCAGCATCCTGATCTGACGTTCCGTCTCTCCTCAGCATGAAGTCACCGTCACCTCCCAAGCACCAGGCTCTCAGCGCAAGGATGTCTAATCAGGACGAAAAAATGCTCCAAAACAAACTGGATCAGGTGTGTGTGTGTGTCTCCACTCAAGACACAATAGCACCTACTAATGAATGAAAACACAAACTCACTACGGCTATCAGAACGATCAGAAGAATCAATCCATTTTAAAATTCCTGTTTTTTAGGAATCTGTCTCTCTCTTGCTTTGTGTGTGTGTGTGTGTGTGTTTTTCCTGCCTTCTACCACTCTGTTCCTGCGGTCCGTGTCTTTTTTCCTCCAAACACTGAATCGTCTCTGTGTTTCCTTCTGTAGGAGTATCTCAGGAGAAAGGAGCGGGATTATGTCGAGCTGGAAATGCTGCGACAACACAAACAGATAAAACACAAACAACGACAACAACATAACTCAGTGCATGGTGTAAACATGATGGTGTGTAATAACCTCGCTGTAGACAATCAGGTGAGTGTGTTACACCACCAACACAGAAATATTTTCAAAACTATGAAGCTGTTAAGTGACTTGTCTTAATGAGTGTAATGATCCAATTTCGGACTGAAAATTCAACTGTGACCTATAACCTGACCTATGACCCAACTCATATCTGTGTTTCTAGAACTTTCACAACAATCAACTCTCGCCCAGCCTGCATAGGAGGACGAGTGCTCCCCCAGGCATGAAAGTCGTGAAGCAGGGCTTTCCTGCTCAGCCTCAGATTCAGCCTCAGCCTCAGATGCAGCCCTGTAGATCTCCCACCAGCCCCTCTGGCGTGCCTCAGATCTGCATCTCACAGCAGGACGAATTACGGAAAAGCCGAAGCCCGGACTTGGCGAAGCACAACAAGATGAACTTCAATTCATGGAACGCCAGTTCGGGTAACGATCAGAGGAACAGACGCGCGGTCTCGGCCTCGCCCTGCAGAAGAGGAGACAACTGCAGAGATATGAATGGGAACAACCATCGTAGGGCCAGTTTGGTACCTTCCACCAGTCAGGAGTGTATAATGAGTGCTCAGAATACTGACTTAAACTCGTCCGCTCCTCAACAACTTCAGCAAAATAAGCGAGGGCGGCAGCACCGTTTGTATTCCATGCCTCAGGGGAACTTTCTTTGTGTTCCTCAGCCACATAACATTCCATCTCTGTCCGGTTTCGAGGAAAAGGAAAATGATAATAAATACAAGTTGAGTTCTTCACAGCAAGATCTCTCGAGATCATTTTTGGAGGCTGACCTGGGGGGTTTAAATGTGAACAAACATAAACTAATCAACCGAACAAAATCAGCAGGTTACCCGGACATGATGTCTGTCGATATGCCTCAGAAAAACAAGGGTTTGCTTGGCTCCATGAAGTCAATTATTAAAAACATGGGCCTTTCTCCTCGTGGATCGCCACGCCAGAGTCCAACATCATCCAGATCTCCGTCTCCAGGCAACAGTCCTTCATTTTCTTCTCCTGTTGGCTCCCCCATTAATCCACATGTAGAATGGCCCATTGGCCAATTTTAACTGTGTTAAGATTTCCTTTTTCTGTGTAAAAAAACATTTTTGGTGATCTTTTTCTTCTGACTGTATTCCCTTTAATATGTGGATTTAGTGATCTGAGATCTGTTTTTATATCTTTTAAACAGTTTATTTATTAGTGGTTGGTCCATTTTTTATTTAGTATGATGCATCTTCTTTTGAACATTTTCCCTGATAAGTGATTCTCAGGATGCTCATGTCAGTGATTTACATCATCACAGATCTAATGTCTAAATGATCTAAAATCTAATGTTTGCATAACATTAGATTTTTTAAAGCTCTTATCTCACATTATTATACAAGTTATTTTATGATCAGCGTTGCTGTTTGTGTTCGTTACATTTATAATTTGGTAAAACGGGCGTACAGCTGTACGGGTCGCATCAGAGCAGGATTTAGGGTTATTTACATTTTTTTTTGTACTATTAAATATTGAACCTTTTTAGGACAACCGTCAGGGGAAAAAATGTGTTCAATTAATTATGTTTAATATTTGACATAAAAAATATATAATTTTTTCAGCCACTTTGTCTCATTATTTGAAAACTTAAAAGCTGTGAATTTGTTTTTTTCTTTATCCTACTGTATTATTAACTGATGTATTATAGGCTGTATATAAATATTAATAAATTGTTTATTAACTTCAAGTTCTCCCTTTTTTTTAAATAGATAAAATGCAAGTTGCACAATCTACACTTTACCCCCTCAAGTTAAAAGCTCAATTCATCACCATTCATCATTTTACTAAACAAATCTGCATAACAATTATTAAATGTTTTATTACAAGCAAAGTACTTTAAGTACTTAAGCAAAGGCTGTGGAATTACAGACCACCTACTATTTTATTTTTGGATAAAAAAAAAATCTTTTAAAATTACAAAACACAACTGCATGTATTTCAGCAAACTGAAGTGCATCATCTTTCTTTACAAAATTGCTGAAATCACGTGACTGATTTGTTTAGAGCATCACCTGACTTAAGTGAAATGGGCTAGAAGAAGGACACAATCGTTGAAGCAATTATTCGGCAAATAGAAGAAATACAAATTAACCATCAATCGTCCTCTGTCTTGAGCTCCATGAAAGATTTCACCTCATAGGATAAAGATAATCATGAGAAAGTTGAGGTCCCCCCTTCTCAAGAAGGCAATGTACAGGCCCGTCTGAAGTTTGCCAATGAACAGAGAAGAATTGGACGAAAGTGCTGTGATCAGATGAGACCAATATTGAAATCTTTGACATCAACTCAACTTGCCGTGTTTAGAGGAAGACCACCATCCCTACAGTCAAGCACAGAGGTGGGAACATCTTCCTTTTTGGGGCTGTTTCTCTGTCAAAAGTACAGACAGACTTTGTGGCATTGAGGAGCCTATGGACGGGGCAATGTATTTTAAAAATTTGGACGAGGTCCTTCAGCCTGACAATGACCCAAAACATATTGCCAGCAGTTGCAGGATCATCATTGTGTGCATGTGACAACATCACAAATGTGGCTTGTATGGGAGGGTTGCAAGAAATAAAACACTCCTCAAATAAGGTCACATGCGGTCATGACAGAGCACAAAAAAGCAGATGGTCAGATGAGATTAAAATGTAATTATTGGCCACAACACCAAACGATATGTCTGGCAGAAATAAAAAATACAGCTCACGATCCAAATAGAATTCGTGCAGTAAAGCATGAAGTGGTGATGTCCTGTTATGGGGTGTTTCACCACAGCAGGGACTGGAGAACAGTTTGATGCAGACAAACTGATATGACAAAATTTGTACTACGGATAATATGGCGCATAAGACTTTTGCACAGTACTGTATATATGGATTAATTCCCCATCCCCCAAGTTATAAAACAAGATGGTACTGGTCTGTTTAGGGTTCCTTCGTACAGGTATGATGATGGTGTTATGCCAGGCCAGCAGACGTTAGGGGCAAATTGTGAGTTATGTCCCAAAGCATCATCAGGTGTTTCAGCCTTTTACTCACAATACGACCTCTGCTTGTGATGGCTCATCCAGGCTGATCAAACCTGGGTGTGTCTCTAACGTCTCGGGGCCCCAGCTACGATCCTAATCCACAGCCATTGACTACAGCACTTAGCAGCTTGTGATGTCTCCATGACGGTATGGAGCAGAGTACGGCTACGGATCGCCATTTCTTTAAGGAGCCTAGTAGTGAAGGTCACGATAAAGCCAAGGCAGTCAACCTCTGGGTAGACCCGGCATGCCAACCTCCTCTGGGAGATCCATAGCCAACCCTCACCCCCCATGGTACTGTCAGCTCTATAAAACAGACAGTGCATATAGATACCGTATATTACAGAATAACTGTGCAAAAATCCAAGCTAGTTCTCAGTCTATTAGTGCAGACTCTGAGGCAGCTGTAGCACCTGCCCATCAGTGAATAGTCCCTGATTGGGATGAGAGAAATCTTTGATAATGCCTTTCGCCCTTTGTAGACAGCGTTTCTTGTAAATGTTGTCCCAGGTGGGTAGCTGGGTGCCACCACCCTCTGAAGGACTTTACAGTCTTGGGCAGTGCAACTGCAGTACTACACTGAGCTGCAGTTTGTAAGGATGCTCTTAGTATCGCAGGATCCTGGAGCACAGCAACTTTTGGGACTTTTAAAGGTAAGCAAAATAGTTGAAAGGCTTCCATTGGATAATTAGTGCAGTGATTAATATGGTTCAGTTGCAAAAAGTTATTTAACCCCTACGGATGCAATGAGCATCTTTTCATTTCTTAAACAACCATGTCAAAAGAGATATCCTGTGGGCATGAAAAAAATGGTCCTCTGTTTCAGAAAGGACAAAGTATTGTCCTGCATCAAGCAAAGAAAGAAGAGTGCTTAAACTACAAAAATTTGGTTATAAATTGTAAAACGCTTTATTAAAACCTGGAAGTATAGTGGTGAACCATTGGCTTTGGAGAGGAAATGTGGTCAGAAAGTGTCGAATGATTGTGATCAGAGATCACCTAACCGTTTGCTAAAATCAAATCATAAAAACAACAGCAGAACTATGCCATGGCTATTTAATAACAGAGTAAGAGCATTTTTACACACACACACACACACACACACAATACAAAGGTACACAAGGAATTAACAGATGTGTTGCTGTAAAATATCTTCTTATCAATGAGGCCAATCGGGAAAAAGGCTTCAGTTTGCTAGGGAGCAAACCCCAAACTGTGGCATTGTTAGTGGTTTGGGTGCTTTAGGGTGTTTTCACCATACAGTCTGGAACAAAAACCAGAGCACACTTTAAAGTCTTAAGTTATTTACTATTTACTAAAGTTTGTCTCCATGATGAGTGCGCTGGTGTCGATTTACTGAACTCTGGTGCCTAAAACTCAGTCTGCACTGTGGGCAGTGATACAGCTTTAATCCCGTGTGAGTGCACTGGAGGTTTAGTGAACTCTGGTGCTGACTAAAACTCCTTTCACACAATGAGCAGTGATGCGGCCGCTCTCTAGTGTGAACGCGCTGGTGGTTTTTTAGTGACCTCAGCTGGGGAAAACTTCCCCCACACTGTGAGCAGCGATACGGCTTCTCTCTAGTGTGAATGAGCTGGTGTTTTTTTAGTGAACTCAGACGATTAAAATCCGTTCCACACTGCGGGCATACATACGGCTTCTCTCCAGTGTGAATGCGCTGGTGGTGTTTTAGTGTGCCCTCACGATTGAAACCCATGCCACACTGCGGGCACTGATACGGCTTCTCTCCAGTGTGAATGAGTTGGTGATATTTTAGGTACATCTGACGCGCAAACCTCCTTCCACAGTCTGAGCAGCAATACGGCTTCTCTCCAGTGTGAATGCGCTGGTGACATTTTACTGAACTCTTAAAGGTAAAACTCCTCCCACACACCGAACAGCGATAAGGCTTCTCTCCAGTGTGAATGCGCTGGTGTTCTTTTAGCGTACCCTGAAGGGTAAAACTCCTTCCACACTGTGAGCAGCGATATGGCTTCTCTCCCGTGTGAATGTCCTGGTGACGTTTCAGTGAACCCTTCTGGGTAAAGCTCTTCCCACACTGTGAGCAGTGAAACGGCTTCTCTCCTGTGTGAGTGCGCTGGTGAAGTGTTAGTGTACGCTGCTGGTTAAAGCTCTTTCCACACTGTGAGCATTGATACTTCTCTCCTGTGTGAGTGAGCTGGTGACGCACTAGGGAGCGCTGCTGGCTAAAGCTCATCCCACACTGTGAGCACTGATACGGCTTTACTCCTGTGTGCGCTCGCTGGTGACATATTAGTGAACGCTGCTTGTTAAAGCTCTTCCCACACTGTGAACAGTCGTAAAGGTCATCTTTTTTCTGCCTTTTGGAATCTTTTGTCGCCATCGAGGTCTTCTATTTCTGAGGAGAGGAGATGATACTTCATTAACCATTAACCTGAAAAATACAAAACAATACTTTCAAATTATCCTAAAAGATCCTGTTTAATTCAGCTATTTTTTCTCTTTTGTTAAATAATTTATCTGCTAAAAAGTAATTTACTGTCAATAACCTGCTTTGCGGCGTAACTGTGAGTCTCCAATAAAATATAATAGAGGACACCATTTAAACTTTCCCCAATCATCCCCGTTTTTTCGTCATTCAGTTTGTTACCCACAGTGGCGACAGAATGTCATGAAATCACCGGCTACTAAATAAAATGTCCAGTCAGTGCCCTTGCATTTTCTTAAAGTCAAAAGGTCCCATTTATCCACCTTAAGGTATAATATTGTAAAGCATTATAATCTAATGAGAAGATTCCGAGAGCCCCCTCACTATGCTTCCTGGTGTCTTATGTGGTAACACCATCTGTATCCTGTATCCAGACAAATGTACATCCAAACAGTTCTTGCCTCTTTTGTTTAATCAGGAGAATGCAAATGTTTCCTCTCACCTGTCTGTCTCCAGGTCCCTCTATGACTGACATGTTAATTACTGGTTCTTGTGATGTTCAGGATACAGAACCGCTTGAAATGTGCTGCCTTTGCTGAGAATGAACAGAGATCTTCAGACATCATGTCTGTTGGGCCTCCGAGTGGCGCAGTGGTTAAAGCGCATCATCCGGAGATCGCTAGTTCGAATCCCGGGTGATGCTGTAACCTCTCGCAGCCGGAGGTCTATAGAGAGCTGATTGGCCGAGCTCTCTCAGAGACAGCCAGTCAGGGGCGTCTGTGAGCTCGCGCAGCGGAGGGAGCGAATAGCGCTGTCCTCCGAGTGTGTAACGCCACCCCCAACGGTGCGCGAGCGAGCAGTTCGAAAAGATGTGGTCGGCTGGCGTCACGTGGTTCGGAGGAAACACGTGATAGTCTTCGGCCCTCCCGGCTGAGTGGTAGTAGTAGCCTTAATGTGGGAGCGCCCCCTAGTGACGGGAGGAATTGGACATGACTAAATTAGGGAGAAAATCGGGGAAAAATCCAAAAAAAAAAAGAAAAAAGAAATGTGCTGCCTTTGCTGAGAATGAACAGAGATCTTCAGACATCATGTCTGCGTGCATGTGTGCCTCTCTCTCCTGGTCAATCGACCCCGACCAGTAAGTGTATCAAGGTATGGTTGATGCAATACCTCTCCTCTTAATTCAGCTTAAAACTTATCGGACACTCTTATCTAAGGTTTTAGTGGAAATGAGGACAATTCTTAAAAGATGTTAAAAGTCAAAGATATACTGATATATTTTACATTTAATATTAGGGAAGGGAAGCTGGTATCATTTTAAGCAAAAGATCCTAACAGTGAACTTGGATATTAAATGCTGAATCCCAATGGAAAGTGTGTAAGATAGTCTTCTTTTTTCATCCTCAAGCACAGACTAAATTTCTAGGACATCTTAGTGGTCAACCGAAAGCCCTGGACCACACCAACAGCCCTTTAACCACACCGACTTCCGATAATCGTCTGTAAAACAAAAGACTTTAACACAGTCCATTCTTATTTATCTGACTTATTGTCACCCAGCAACCTGAAAGCCTTTCCTTGGGTTATCACAATAAATCTGTCTAACATCCTGTGCGCAAAATCGAACTCAACGTCATACGGTAATAAGTTCGGAAAAGTATTGTAACGAAGAATATTTAAAATGGCTAGCATAAGTACTATTGACGGTTAAAGAGTTTGTAGAAGTGGTTAAAAGGTTAAAGCCGAAAATAATCTGGTGAGCTTGTAATCAATTGATATTATTATTATTTCAGGTTGAAGGCCACATACATGTCTGTCTTTCTATACGGAAGAACTCTCTGTCTAACGTATTAATACAAAGAAATCACATTTTGTAAGGTTGAATATCCTTCTCTCTTAGTCATAGGACCACATGCAGCTAGAAGTAAGCTTTCTGATCACACTGTAACTTTAGATGGCCTTTCTGTTCCATCAAGTGTAACAGTGAAAGACTTCGGGGTGATTATAGATTCTAGTCTTTCATTTGAAGCTCATATAGATAATATTGAGCTTATAATATTGAGTTGTTTCTGTGATGTAAAATATAATTACAAGCACTTCATACGTTTCAAAGGCTTTTATCTACAATCACATGACATTTATGCAGAGAGTCAGTATTTGCGGTGTTGGCGCTTCTTTTTCAGGACCTCTGCAATTCGACTGGGCTGCTCTCAATCAACTTCTGGCCAAATCCTGACTGATAGCAACCCATTCCTTCATAAATCACTTCTTGGAGTTTGTCAGAATTAGTGGCTTTTTGTTGTCCACCCGCCTCTTGAGGATTGACCACAAGTTCTCAATGGGATTAAGATCTGGGGAGTTTCCAGGCCATGGACCCAAAATTTCAACATTTTGGTCCCCGAGCCACTTAGTTCTCACTTTTGTCTTATGGCTCGGTGCTCCATCGTGCTGGAAAATGCATTGTTCTTCACCAAACTGTTGTTGGATTGTTCGAAGAAGTTGCTGTTAGAGGGTGTTTTGGTACCATTCTTTATTCATGGCTGTGTTTTTGGGCAGAACTGTGAGTGAGCCCACTCCCTTGGATGAGAAGCAACCCCACACATGAATGGTCTCAGGATGCTTTACTGTTGGCATGACACAGGACTGATGGTAGCGTCACCTTTTCTTCTCCGGACAAGCCTTTTTCCAGATGCCCCAAACAATCGGAAAGAGGCTTCATCCGAGAATATGACTTTGTCCCAGTCCTCAGCAGTCCATTCGCCATACTTTTTGCAGAAGATCAATCTGTCCCTGATGTTTTTTTTGGAGAGAAGTGACTTCTTTGCTGCCCTTCTTGACACCAGGCCATCTTCCAAAAGTCTTCGCCTCACTGTGCGTGCAGATGCGCTCACACCTGCCTGCTGCCATTCCTGAGCAGCTCTGCACTGGTGGCACTCCGATCCCGCAGCTGAATCCTCTTTAGGAGACGATCCTGGCGCTTGCTGGACTTTCTTGGACACCCTGAAGCCTTGTTAACAATAATTGAACCTCTTTCCTTGAAGTTCTTGATGATCCTATAAATTGTTGATTTAGGTGCAATCTTAGTAGCCACAATATCCTTGTCTGTGAAGCCATTTTTATGCAACGTAATGATGGCTGCACACGTTTCTTTGCAGGTCACCATGGTTAACAATAAAAGAACAATGATTTCAAGCATCACCCTCCTTTTAACATGTCAATTCTGCCATTCTGCCTTGTGCTCGTCAACATTCTCACCTGAGTTAACAAGACGATTACTGAAATGATCTCAGCAGGTCCTTTAATGACAGCAAGGAAATGCAGTGGAAATCTGAGTGAACTGTTAGTGTCTTATGATCCGCCACAACTACTTCGATCAGAGGATGCAGGCTACTTGTTAGTACCGCATATTATTGAAACTACAGCAGGGGGCAGAGCAAAGTTATGGAATAGTCTTCCTATTAATGTTCGGGACTCAGACACAGTCTCAGTGTTTAAGTCTAGGCTAAAAACCTATTTATTTAGCGCAGCATGTTTGTAAATAGATTAGCCTTAGATAAAGGAGCAGATCTGGGGGACTCATGGATGTAGAGTATTCTGGTGAACTGGTATGTTTACATGCTGTCCTCCCCACTCTCATTGATCACTCAGGTTTGTTGACGGTGAGGTGATTGGTTGCTTTACATCCCAGTTCCCCCTCATGTCTGTGTTTCTTTCTGGCTCTCCCTTTTAGTTATGATGTCATAATTAGTCCTGCTGGAGTCCCTGCTTGCACTCTACACTAAATATACATTCACCTTATACATTATGTGACTGTGACCATAGCTAACTGTTACCTCTCCTGTCCTGCTGGAATTTCCTACAGTCTACCTGAGCCTCCAATATTTGGAGTTCATGTTAATATTTTACTTTATATTTATATTATATTTATTATATATTTATATTACTGGACTCCACAATTAGCATCAACTTTTAAACTGAACTGCCGGCCACCTAACACATAGCATGACGGCAGATCAATTCCTGATTTCTGTTTCACCCAAATGAGAATGGGTTCCTGTGGGGTCCGGTTCCTCTCAAGGTTTCTTACTCCTATTGCCATCTCAGGGAGTTTTTCCTTGCCACTGTCAGTTCCTGATGAGCAAGCAGAGAGCAACTGACATTTTGATTCATACACATTCACATTTTATACAAACCTGAATAATTCTTTTAATTGTCATAAAGCTTTGCGACAATGACAATTGTTAAAAGCACTATACAAATAAAATTTAATTGAATTGAGTTGGTCCAGGTCCACCATGATGGTTGTTTTGAGGAAAACTATGGCTGCGTTCCCTTCGGAACACCCTGTCGCTTCCTCCGTGCGTTACCATGGTAACATAAGCACCTCGGATACCCGTCGCTGCTCCTGTGGATATTTCATACTACAGACAGTAAATACTTAATATTTATTGAAACAATTTAAATCAAAATTTAAAGTGAAATGCTTATATGACCGCCCATGACCTTTAAAAAAAAAAGATTATCAATAGGAAATAAACATGGAATAACATAACAAATAAAATATAGAAAAACTTTAGCTATGGAAAATATAGCTGTAGAGAATAAGAACAGAAAATATAGAAAAATTTAGTGTGGAAATGAAATATAATTTAAATAGAAATGTCCAGAGAGTGTGAAAATATGCATGAATGTGTAGATGCAATGTGCAAAAATGAAACAGAAATGTCCAGGGTGTGTGCAAATGTGCAATATTCATAAGTATCCATAATGAGTGAGCGTAATGCAAATGTCCATAAATGTATAATGTGATCCCGCAGCTGAATCCTCCTCAGTCTCTTTGTTTTAGCCTTCAGGGAGTGGAATCCTTTCCTGACCGCAACAGAGACAACAGCTCATAATTGGGGTGACTGAGATCCTTCACGGTCTTCCTGGCGTTCCACGGTGGTGGAGTTGGTAATGGCCACACAGTCATACATGTACAGTACAATGAGTACAGCATTGGGCTCAGAACACAACCCTGAGGGGCTCCAGTGCTGAGAGTGAGGGAGGCTGAGACATGTCCGCCCATCTTTACTGCCAGTTAGGAAATTGGAGATCCACTGACACAGAGATGGGCTGAGTCCCAGGTGCTCCAGCTTGGTGGTGAGTGTGAAGGGAATTATGGTATTAAATGCTGAACTGTAGTCAACAAAGAGCATTTTAACATAATTCCCCCTTCCTGATGTCCAGATGGACTCTTTAAAGCATGTGGAGATTGCCGACTGGGATAAGGAGAGTTTGAATATCTCTGAGAACACGGGTGCTGGCTGGTCTAAGCAGGCTCCGAGGACTCGACCTGAGATGTCGTCTGGTCCTGCTGCTTTCCTGGTGTTCACTTTCCTGAAGCCTCTACTGAAGGCTCTCCTCACGTCATGGTCGGAGATGACGAACGTGTTGCTGACAGTGTCTTCCAGTCTGCATCTGATGGCGCCGCTAGCATTAGCATCACTAGAATCTTTAGATGCAGCCTAAATGTCTATGTCATTTGTTATAGACAGTGGTGCGAGATCTCAGTGCGCCGCGGATGGTTTTATCCACCTACGGCTTCACCTTGGGATCATCTGCTAGTTTAGATGTTGATGTCAGCAGAGCTGCACTGGAATATGTCCCAGTCTGTGTCATCGAGTGAGTCCTGTAAAGCGGCCACAAATTGGTCCGTCCAGCACGCAACCTCCCTCTGAACCAGAATTTCCTGTTTAAGACTTTTTGTATTTTGGCATGAGGAAGATGGTAGCGTGGAAGGATTTCCCAAAAGGAGAGGTGAGTTTGTGCCTGCGGATGGGCCCGTTCTGAACAGTGCAGAGTTTTTTCTTGAAGCTCTGCCACTCTCTAGACCTGCATTGTTACAACAATGTTTTTTTTTATTCTTTAAAAAAAAAATTAAATAGATGTGCAAGGCCAAGACAATAACAGTATAACTGGTCATTTTTATAAATATTCTTCTTATTTGTGTACTAGTATTCACAGATATTAATCTGGTGCAGAAAAACATCTGCATTCCTTGAACATTATATAAAGTTTTACAGTGATTTCTTCACAAGTATTAATCCAAGAAAATGAGCTGAATTCATATTCTACAAATGAGAGCTTCTACAAGTTCTTATAAAAATGAATTATGTTTCAGTTGATCTTTGCCAAAAACTGGTTTTGATCTACAAATTAGTCAACACTGCCACCTAGTGACTAGGGATGCAACGGATTTAAATTTTTAAAGATCGCAGAGTGATTCTGCCAATATTGCTTTTTAAGTAATGAATTAGACGGAGCAGAAGAACACAAAATGCCTCCCATGTCATTCAAATCGTATGAATGGGAGCATTTTGGCTCCTCTGTAAACTATAATGATGACGGGGACAAAATGGTTACAGTGTGTAGGCACTGTGGTACGAGAAAGACATATGAAAGCGGAAATACTGTAATCCGAAGTGAAGCTGATTGCTTTTTTTGCTGATCCGAAATATTATCCGATCCGTGACTCAAAACCTTTTTTGTGATCCGTTGCACCACTACTAGTAACCACGCCACAATATTATACATAAAGCAGAGATCTGTTGAGGATCCAGTCAGCACCCGTTAGCCAACTCCGAGCAGCTCAGAGGCCCAGTTTCACTTTAACTTACCTCAGGATTTGAGGTTCAGCACATTTAACTCTCTCAGACACTGCTTTCTTTACTTGATCAGACTTAACAGTTACTATAAACGTGAGGTAGAAAATATTTCATTGTAAACATGCAAGCAGAGAAAGCTATCTGTACACAGACATGCAAGAAGTAAACACACACTCGGTATGATTACAAAAATGCGACAATATTAGTTATTTTTAATAGTGGTCAGGTTTAGTTATTAAAACACTAATAGTTTTTTTGGTGATTTTAATCTAGTGGATTTAAGAGAAACAACTTAGCGAGGTAGAGAGTGAGAGCGTTGTTCTTCTAATCAGATCTTCACAGACTTCCACACACGGCTTCTGATTGGCTGTTCCTTCTCTATTAGCTGACGCTATAGACCTCAAAACGGACAGGTTCTAAATAAAGGTTTATAAGTAAAGAGAGAGTTGTGCGATTTGAATTTTAGTCGATGTAGTCTAACGATGAGCTATATGGATAATTAGATAAGTAAATTAAAACACACAATGGACAAACGAAACTGGTTTATAGTAATACGTCATTGAATAGATACTAAAATATTTGTTTATAATATTTATGAATAAATACATTATTTACAATGCTTCCCTTATATAAGTTCTTTCAGTTGTAAATATTTATATATAATAATATAATTTTTATTTCTTATAAATTTCTTTTGATTTTGTAAAGCTGCTTTGAGACAATGGCCATTTTAAAAGCGCCGTACAGATAGAGAAGGAACAGCCAATCAGAAGCCGTGTGTGGAAGTCTGTGATTGGCTGGTTTTGTGGCAGTTTTGTAACACTGGATAAAGTTGAGCGAGCGTACAGGCAGAGTCGCGAGTGCGCGGAGAGCATGTTGAGCGAGCAGGGGAGACACTGCACGCGCAGAATTGAGCTGTTGAGCGCGCGGTGGAGACACTGCACGCGCATAGAGTTTTGCCTGCTCTCAAAATGTCGAACCGCGCGCTCAGAATTGTGGCAGGAATATAACGGCCATAAGTGAAGCCCCCTGTGAAGTACACTTCGGAATGGAACGCAGCCAATGTCACTTGTGAGGTCTGTAGAAGCTCAGTGGTACGCGCACAACCTCGCGGGGGCGCGACTTTATCTCGAAACACAGCTCGCATCCCATGTGTTGTGCAAAAAGAAAATAACCACAACGTACCAATATTTACAATTATATACAATATTGTTAGTGAATGTATAAAATGTCCAGAATCAGGTATATATTGTGTGTGTGTGTGTGTGGTTAGGGGTCGTCTCACCGGTTTCAGTGAATCACGATGATAGAAAATGTCTGTCCTGATGGTGAATAATCCTATTTTTTCCCCTCAACGACGAGACAGAGTCCACAGTCCGATACCAAAATGGCGTCTTTACAAGCTGAGTACAGCGCAGTAAACAGCACGGAGTGTTCTCCTCACCCGACGCTTTCCCGCGCTCCCGTCAAACGAGGTCAGCTCGTGACCCCCTACGTCACCGGGATTTCCCCTCGCGATTTGGAGGCGCAGTCTGGCGAGAGTATAATGCGGAATTAAGACACCGCTTATAGGGCAAATCAAACTAAAGGTAGGAAACCCGAGCTTTTGCGTTTTATTTCGAAGTGTACTTCACAGTGTGCTCCCTGCGCCCTACTCTGTATTTACAGTGAAGTGAACTTCCCTCGACAAAACTCCACCATCCAGGACGCCCTGAGGAGTCAACAGCACTGACGTCACTTCCTCCGTGCGTTATCATGTGTTTCACACAGACACTAAATATCGACTAATATATAATTAGTAATACATTAATTAATATATAAACTAATATTATAATAAAACATATGCTATTGAAACTTGTATATCTTGTAAATAAATTATTGATAATAATAATTGATTAAAGATTTACAGAGATTTTTTTCTTCAGATTAGTCTGCACGTTGGTACGGCCGGTGGAACCATAGTTGCGGTCGATGCGGCATGCCGGACTTTAATAGCTGACGGACCGCAGTGCGAGCTCCACGAGCAAAAGTGTTTAAAACGAATACCAAAGCAATTAACTAAACAAAATACTAAATAAAGAATAATAAATGAGCAGTCAGTGTGTCTGTTCAGGTGTGTGCGTGCGTGTGCGCGTGCGCTTGTGCCCTGTAATGTGAAGGGTGCGTCTTTCCTGGACGCACCCTGCCCATGACCCCGAGGCCCAGGATGAGGGCCACAGAGGAGGAGAGACTGAGAGAGTTACAGCACAGAAGATCATAATCATAGAATAGTGTTTAATTGATTGATTGTTAAAGACAAAAAAATACAAGAAATAAAAGTGTGCAAAAATGCTACAGATGCCCCCAGTACACGGCGACCCAACGGTCTGGATCCAAAGTTAAAAATATATTTAAAAGTACAAATTATAGCAAATGCTCCAACCGACAGCCTCTGATTTGATGGTACCCGTGTACAGTACAGCGCAGTACAAACACTGAACATGTATCAGGACTGATGATCTTCCACGCAGAGAAGATTTCCTCCTTTAGTGCAGCGATTGTTCTGGGCCGGTTCTAATCGACTACAGACTTCAGATCAGCGCAAAGAGAAAAGTCGAGTGCTTTTTAGTTCTGGTTCTGTTCCGTGTTGGATCATTAGTGTCAAAGCCATCTGGTCTGTTTATGGCAGAAACAATCAGAAAAATATCAAACGCCTTTGATCCAGACTTTTGGGAACCATGTAGGGAATAATTTACAGGAAAAAAAAAACAATTATATAAACAAACAAGTTTATAAAAGAACAAATATAATAAATCAACATACACATCCCCCCCCAACATACACAACAGTCAGATATAAAAGTTTGAGATTATTATAAATTGATATTAAACTTATTTAAGATGCGTCCTTCTCTCATTGATTTGTTTACCTGAACAAAACTTACTGAAAGTCTCGACAAACATCAAAAATCATTCTTGTAATTAGAAATGTATTTAACCTGCCCGAGTCTTTCTGTGTTTTGAACTGAAGCTCTCAGTTTTGAATCTAGCCAACATGGCCAACTTGCTAGTTAGCCTCAGTTAGCTGTGTATCCCGCTGTGTTACTGGCTGAATGTTAGTCTAGTCTCTTCTTTTCCAGATCCACAGGTGAAATGGTAAACTGGCACGACAGTTAAAAGTGCTATTTATAATAAATAGTGAAGAACCCGAACGCAATGTTAATTGAGGCTATTTTCGTCAAGAACGCCGGGTACCCAGGTGTCCTGCTCCTACGTGGAAATAAAGAGTTTTCTGTTGAGCAGTCAGACTTTCAGTCGCTCCTGTAAACACTGAAATCACTTTAAAATGTGTTTTAGACAAACACTGGGTAGGAAATAAAGCACAGATATTCATCAAGGCACTCTGAAGAACTGTCTGGAGAATCTGTCCTCACGAGTCACTTCATCTTCAGCCGTCCCGTGAACTCGGCAGCATCAGGTCCAAATCTCAGTCGGCACCATGGCTTCTGAAGGAACATATAAAACATTTATAATACGCAGTTACTAAAGTGTACAGAAACGATCACGCTATAATAATGTGCTCTAGGAGTAGTACAGTAATACAGTATTAATTCAGTGTTTAAAAAGAAATCATGGTGAAACAGAAAAAAAGTCCTTAAGTGTTCTTCTTTTTTTCAGGATTACTTTTGAGCGTATCTGGTGCGTGTACGTGTGCTAGATACGTTACGTTAACATCTGATCGTACACGTGATTGTTACGCTAACCTATTAGCACATTATAATTCATTTCAACCTCCGCACAGCTGCAGTCGTACCTTTGGTGCCGACAGACGGCATGAGGTTTTGTTCGCTCAGGAAGTCGAGAGGAAACTGAACCAGGAAGCCTCGGATCTTCTTCAGCATCTCGTGCGCTTTAGCCGGATCTTCTTTATCCAAACCGTGTTTGGTTTGGAAACTTAGAAGCTCCTGGAGATTCCTCACCAAACTGGAGGGAAGACAACGAAACACCTGCAACACACACACATACACACACACACACACACACACCTAGTTATGGGCATTAAGAAGATTCCATCAATCTAGGAACCTCTGTTATCCAACTGGGGAGAGTGGAGGCCAACAGTGATGACCAACGTTTTTATTTCCACTTTAACTTCGGCCAACATTCACACACTCATTCATACATTAAAGAGACTACTAAGACAAACACCGTATGTATGACATCCACTGAGTCTCTCACAATATCCCTCTCACTGTGAGTAGTGTATCTATCACCTCATGAGTGAAGCTGTACCGGAACTCAAGTCTTTACATTCATGACATCTAGCAGACGGCTTTATCCAGAGACAATTTCAAAAATGCTTTAAAGTTCCAGTCATTGGATCCTTACATTGGGTCACTAGGTTATCAACTAAGTACAATCAGTTACACACTGCTGGGAGCTTGTGGTGTGGGGCTTGTGGATATTCCGAAGTGAAACACTCTGACATTAATTCTATAGCAAAAGTTGTGAAATTGAGACATTCAACATCACCTCTGTTGAGTCATTACTAAGGAGGCAGTGGTTAAGACTACTGATCAGAAGGTCGCCGGTTCAAACCTCAGTACCACCAGGCTACAACTGTCAGGCCCTTAAACAGCTGCTCAGTTGTACAGTAGTTGAGACTGCAGTTGTAGAAAAAAAACGCCAACGTCCCAGCAGTGTGTAACTGATTATACTTGGTGAGTTACCTAGTGACCCAGTGTAAGGATCCGGCCAATGACGGGAACTTCAAAGCATTTTTTGTCTAAGGCCGTCTGCCAGATGTCGTGAATGTAAAGACTTGAGTTCAGTTACAGCTTTAATCATGAAGTGTTTGAGAAAGAGAGAGAGAGACAGAGCGCACACCTTTTCGTAGATGGAAGCGTTTCTGCTCGCCGTCGTCATCCACACCTCTTTATAAAAACGCTCGCTGATTGGATCAGACACATCGATTGAGGGATCAGTGAAGGCACCAAGAATCGTCCTGGAAATACCACATGACATTATTCACACACACACGCACACACACACACACACACACACACACACACACATAAAGAATAGCTGGAGTGTTTCATTCCTCTTACACCTCTCTAATTTCTGGTCATTTTTATGTTAAGCCTCCATCACAAACGTCCCAGTAAATGAGTTGTTACTATGAACCTGAAAAACTGATGTTATCTAAGACACATTCAGGTCTATATCATTATTATCATCATCATCACCACGACCCTCTGGCGCCCCCACATGGTGATGGTGCTGATCCTGTCCTGGCAGAAGTGAGAAGTTTCCATGTATTAACATGTAGTCTGATATTTTATCATTAGAAAACTCCTATTTCCTATTTGTTCCTATTTGTGATATTGTTTATTTTTGCAGTCAGGATTTTTGTCATTGTTTTAATGTGTGTGTGTGTGTTTCATACTTAAAACACTCGAGCCGCAGCTGCAGAGCAAATTTTCCCGCCTGGTACTCCTGTCCGTCCATCACCGACGCCACTTTCTCCGTGTCCTCCACGATCACGGCCACCTCGCTGTCCCTCTTTCCCAGCATGCTCCTGTCATTAATGTTCGCAGAACCTGAGAACCCAGACAACACACAGACAACACACAGACAACACACAGACAACATCAATCAGTCCCGCTGTCTGACGGACAGAATCCTCCTACAGAGTTCTACTGATGCTGTAAAAGGCTGAACATTACACGCAGGCCTTCAGGTTAAACTCCAGTCCAGTGATTCCGGTGGTGAACACAACGCTCGCGTTTCCCATAAAAACCTTTGTATCTTGTAAACGTGTCTTCCCTTAGCTGAACGGTCATCACATAGGTTGCACAAGTACCTGGTTCATGATTTAACTCATAACTTTAAAGGGACCCATCACATAAAAATCACTTTTTGGTCCTGTTGAGACACTCAGACGGGTCTCCAGTCACCCTGATATTTGTCATTGTTCAATTTCAGTATTGGCCCGAGCATAGACAAGTCAGTCAGAGTTTCCCTCCTACTGGGACCTCATATAAGAAGAGACACTTTCCCAGCTCAGTGCTCCACTCCACCGGTTCAGTCCTTCTCTTTAGATTAGCCATTAGCAGTTACCAGCTAAAATAAATATACAGACAGAACAAGAATTCCAGACAATAACCCAACGCTCTGCAGCATGTGGAGAGCAGAGCAATCTCACACACTAAACTCAGCACTACACACATGCATAACTCACTGACCAGGGAAACTAATACCTACTAAAATCTGTGTGTGTGTGTGTGTCTGTATGTACTGTAGTTGTGTCTTGTGTGTGCGTGTGTCTGCGTGTGTCTGCGTCTCACCGATGATGACGGTGGTGTCGTCTGCGATCAGCATCTTGCTGTGGACATAAATGAGCTCAGTGACGAGTCGCCCCTCCAACTCAGCGTGTGTCCTTAAACCCCCGAACGAGATGTAGTTCATCCACTGATCATCCACTGTGCACACACACACACGGACACATACACATACACACACGGAGACACACAGACACACACGGAGACACGGACACACAGACAGACACAGACAGACACAGACAGACAGACACACACACAGACAGACACGTCAGAGAGACAGTAAGGTTACACAAATCAGAAACAGACAGGTCACACTCAGAGAGACAGAATGGCTACACCTATCAGAGAGAGAGAGAGAGAGAGTCTAGACCCAATAGAAACAGCAGGTTACATTTAGAGACAGACAGATTTTAATCAGAGAGACAGACAGTTTACACTCGGAGAGAGACAGCGAGAGGCAGAATTAGCGGTTCTTACTCTCTTTCTTCAGCTGTGAGATGATGGAGTATTCTCCTCTATTCATAGTCCTGAGAGATTACACACACACACACACACACACAAATATTTTACAAACATTCAACAAAATTTAGGTGTGTGTGTGTGCATGTGTGTGAGTGTGTGTGTGAGTGTGTTTGTGTGAGTGTGTTTGTGTGAGTGTGTTTGTGTGAGTGTGTTTGTGTGAGTGTGTGTGTGTACCTGTAGTTGAAGTGCATGACGGCCTGTAGTGCGCTGCCCCCTCCAGTGGAGATATCACCCTCAAACCCCGGCAGCAAAGGAGTGACCACATACACACGGAACTTCTTATTTTCTCTGTGAAACAAACACACACACACACACACTTATCTACTATTCACACATTTCTAAGCAGAGTCTGGTTTTATGTAGTAACGGTTTTGCAGGTGAATAGAACTACAGTGGAACCTTGGATTACGAGCATCCATGCATTCCAAAACACTCATAAACTAAATCGAATTCTCCCATAAGAAATAATGAAAACTCAAATAATTTGTTCCACAGCCCAAAAAAATAAATACATAAAATAATTTACACAATACATAAAGTAAAAATAAAACTAATTAACCTGTACTTTAACTTTTAAAAAAGTTAAAATAAATCCCGACAGATAAGTGTTGCCGTTTGCCATTTGTGTAATTAT
>QMIH01001786.1:82706-108048 GCA_003987875.1 Clarias batrachus | reverse complement strand
GAACCGTGCATATTAAAGTATTCCCATTAATTAAATGTCTTCACACTTAATGAGGCGTCTCTGTCTTTTTTTCTTTCCTGTTTTTTTTTTTTTTTGACTTTTAAATTCCTACCCAGCCTGTGACCCTGGACTCAGTCATTTTTTCCCCCCTCCAGCTTCCAGCCAATAATATATATTTACAATACCCACGCACAAACTGCATCTAATTCTAAACTCTTTGACTTGCCTAAGAACTAGTTTAGCTCTCTATTTATCCATTAGCTGCTGACTGTCACCTCTGAGATTTACAGATCTGCCCCTGTCTCGACACACCGTGTTATATAGCATGCAAAAACCGGCGAAATACACAGCGGTGTCGAACGTCTCGTGTTTCTGTACAGGCTGAGTCCAGCACATCATCCACCGCCGGCGGGAGTAACGAGACGACGAGCGTTAGCCAAGCCGCCCAGCATGACACCAGCGGCATCTCCGAGACGCAAGACAGCGAAGGAACGGCTCAGGCCGAACAGGTGGGTGAAAACACACAGCATGCGATCTGATCTCCTCATGTGGAGCACAAAACAAGCTTCTGCATCCATAATCCTGGCTCACTGGCTGACTGTTTTTTTTTGCTCCCACTCACCCCTGAGGCGAAGCGCACATGCTTTTATCACACACTCCTCACAGCAGGAACACGTCCCGCATTCTGTGCACTCGGCTCCTGGCCGTGTTCCACTCCACACCGCGGGGGCCATTTCCTCCGCAGTGTTTCTGGATCTCAGGATTACTCACTCGCCGGGTTGTTCGGTTGTGCAGAATAATGTACACGCTCTCGACACAATTACGGCCAATTTAGTCTCTCTGTCTCTCAGTCTCTCCCCCTCTCATGACCCCCTTCAGCATTTTCGCAGCCCCATTAAGTTTAAAGTGCGATGGCAGGGTAGGATGGAGAACGCAGCACGTCTGCTAACGTTAGCTGTTTGTCTTGGCGCTTAGTGTTATGGACTTTGAAACCACCCAGTCAAGAGAACGAGGGTGAGACCGAGAGAATTGACATTGCAATGTCAACGGATCAGTACTTGAGATTTTAAATATTAATTTCTTTCCATACGATTTGTTCTGTGGTTAGCGCTGTCGACAGGGTCCTGGGTTCGATTCCCGGCTCTGTGTGCATGTTCTCCCCATGCTTGGTGTGTTTCCTCGGGGTACTCCTGTTTCCTCCTACAGTCCAAAGACATGCAGATTAGTCTTCCCAAATTGGCACTGGTTTGGCAACCTTTCCCAGGTGTGCCCCAGCTCGTGCCCTGGGATTGAGTGGTGTAGACGATGATGGGTGATGATTTGATTTGAATAACGAATGATATTAGCGCCTCTCTAAAAACCCTCCATTTCTCACCATCACGTCAGACTCGCTCCTCCAATATGAAATCCCCCAGAAAAAAAGCCAGAACTGCCTTCTTTCAAGCGTCTTTCCTTTCTGTCCTCGCAGATGGTAAGAACTATTCTGATTTCCCTCCTCACTCTCTCATCATCTTTTCATAAGAGAAGTCAGATCATATGCCGCACGCCTCTCGGTCTCCGTCACTACACACGACAGCGTGTCTGAATCAATCAAAGGCATCCAAGCAGGAGGCCACGTTTAAACCCCTGAAACACGCAGCGTGCTTTAAACCGCATCACGGCAACGAATGCTAATTGCACAGGTAGCCGCGGATACTCTGTGTCCCGGTAAGCACGGGTGTTTTTAAAATGCATGATTTTATTAGGAGGCTCTCAATAAGCAGCTAAAGTCACAGCAAGTACACGGTTAATAATAAAGTCGATGTGCCGCAATGCATCCGCTTCCTTCTGCTGTTTTATAGCTGATTGAACAGGTCTCTCAGGGTATTAGTGTTCTCCATTAGGCACCCTATACATAAGGAGGTCTTTCATGAGGGCTGGTAATCAATAGCATTAGCATTTCTGGTCTGTTCCTGCCTGGATAACTTTGCAGGTGTATGTGCTACAGGGCTCTGTCTAAAATGATTAACACTCTGGCTGTAAAACTTTATTCTAATTTGGATTTTTGAAAACATAATTTTCCGACATAATCTCCTTGTTTTTCACCATCAACGAGCGTTCGTGTTCCCTCATTAAAAAACGTTTTAGGCCGAGCTGCGAATGCGCCGCTGTCTTCACGTCTTCATCAGAAGTGAATCGTCGTCCTCGTAGAGCTGCTTTCAGCGGACCAAACAGGTGAAAGACTGATGGAGCGAGATCAGGGCCCGTATTCACAAAACTTCTTAGAACTCTCTCAGAGAGAGCTCCTATCTTAGCCTAAAAAGTCCTAGCTGGGAGTCCTAGACTAAAAGTGATTTAGGAAACTTCTCAGAGTAAGTCTGAGTAAGGAAAGTACAAAAACCTTTATCTTAGTGAGGAGACCCCGTTGCTAGGGATGACTCAAGGCAATTCAAGGACTGTGATTGGTTGTTAAAAATCTGTAAAGGTCTTGAAATGCGCCCTTTGTGAAAATAGAACAGATAGTAAAATCATAATGTTTTTATATAAAGGAATTGTATAGTCATGACTCCAAGCTAATTTATGCAAAGTTTCTCTTCTAGGCTAAATATCTTAAAGTTAATTAAAAAAGCCAAATGTTGAAAATGTGTCTATTTTTGAAGCACCCAGTTTCCACACAGTAGTTACTATATTTAAGTTCTTACATTTATTTATCATACTGATTTTATAATTTACCTATTTACATGATTGCAGGACCGTCTATTTACGTTGCACTTTTGTATGGTATGTAGCCAACAATCCAAGACAGATGGAAGGAAGTAAATCAACAAGAAAACCAAGAAGAGCAGTGTTTACTTTTAGCTTTTACGTTCAGTGTTTGGAGAATACATCTTTCTGCCATTTTGTCCTCTGCTATAGAAACTCTTAAGCCTCTTAAAAGTCCGCCTCTTTTACCTTAGGAACTGTATTGTCAGTCCGTTCATGACATCATCACGCTTGATCATCTCATTTAGGCCATTTAGGGCTGAGATGTTTCGTGAATCATTATTATCTTTTCTAAGATTTAGTACTAAATTTAAGAGGAAATTCTAAGAAAATGTCCTAATTCTATGAATTTTCTTAGAATTTCATCACTTCATCACTTTTCACACATTGCTTCACTTTTAGGCTTAAGAAGCTTTGTGAATTCGGGCCCAGATCTTCAATCAGCGTCCCGCAGTAAGGAGCATGCTCAATCGTTGAACCTTTTTCCTGATCATGTTCCAAAACTGGACTTTGAGAATCCCAGAAAACTGTTTTCCAGCTGATGGTTGTCTTTTCAACTTGTCCTCGGTCGACGATTGAGGATGTTTCCGTTCCGTACTTTATATTGTTAAAAAGAGGGATTTCTTATCATCCTCTATACACTCTGCCTATTTAAAGCCTTAACAAGTGTAGTGTCTTTTAAAAGAAAAAAAAGAAAACACACACACGCCTTGCATTTTTTGTTCCATACTGTTCTCACTCAGGTGTGCTGCACTCCACAGTCATTCCTCAACTGCAGCACTAAACCAGGCTCCGTGAATGAGCGTGTGTATTTATAGAGGTTAGCGATATGCTCCAGGCCGCGTTTCCATTTTTCATTCTTACAGCTGTTCAAGCTTAAGTTAGCGTGACCCTGTTAGTAATTCACTCGTGAAATCCATTCATCACCCAGGACTGAGTCTCGCACTTCACAGGTATATTAAACCTAAAGGCCTCGGGGGTTAATGGAGTGTTAAACACACCATACTCTGTGTCTGTGTGAGGTCAGTAACGGTTAAGAGCAATGTTTTAAACTGAACAGTCAAAGTGAAGCTAAATGGATGATGATTTTTGTTCTTTTTTTGGCAGTAATGTACTGTATATGAACTCTGCAGAGACAGACGTACTGTACCTGCGTGTTGTTTGGTGGACGTTCGGCTTCGTACAGAACAGTCCTGTGCATGATGTCTTTATATGGAATTAAACTTTTTCCCTTTAATAATTGGTTTTTGTTTCTGCTTAATGAGAAAAAGAAAAGTCACCATCTTTTTTAAATTGGAAATATTCAATTCCAGTTAATTTTGCGAATTGGAAATTGAAGACTTTTTCAAAACCTTTTAGTCTGATTCTGGAATTGAGCCTTATGGTTTTACATTAACTTATAATGAAAGTGGGATAAGAGCAATGAGGCACCAGGAACGTGTCATATTATTTTGGAGTGGTTCCTGGTGTTTTATGATCTCGACCCGGTGATGAGAGATTTTCAACATGGACTGGGGCAATTAATCGACATCGTCGTCTAAAATTGATAATCGAATCGGTTGGCCACAGATTGAATTGTCAGTCCGTTCATGACATCATCACGCTTGATCATCTTGTGGACTGTGAACGCGCTGAAGTGTAGCTGTCGGGCTTATTGGAGTGAGGGCACGAACACCTTCACCAGCAAAAATCTCCTAAGTGTGGAAACATTACACTCTCGACTCGAGCAAAACAGCCGCTAAGCCAAGCACCGTTTTGTTGTGAAGGAGTCAGGGATTCACACGCCATTAGGATGTGGATAATTACTGACTGCGTGTTGCTGTAAGTCGGGTTTTATTTCAAGTCCTCCTCAATGAACCTTTTTAAGTGAAACTCACACACTCTCTCTCCCTTTCTCCCTCACACACACACAAACACACGCTCTTGTACTCTCACGTTTTTTTAGCTCACAGAAACACATACACACACTAATTAGCCATATTCTCCTCATGTGTATGTGTGCGTGTGTGTGTGTGTGTGTGTCCTTTTCCAACCTGCCTCATTTTCAGATCCTTCACACTTCACTTCTCTTGGCCACGCCCATTCATCACAGATGTATTTTATTGTTGCTTCTTTGCCTTTGCTTGGTTTTAGATTTTTTTTTTCATCAGAAAAGTCCCTACACACATTTTAAAAGGAGATATTAGTCTTTATTATCTTCATTGTTGCCACATGCACAAACAAACACCTTAAACTAAATTGAAATGCTGATAAACAAATAAAAGCTATTGAGTGATTGTGCCATTTCAGTAAGGCACAGATTAATCAATTATCCAAATAGTCGCAACCCTGTTGTGCCAAATTAATGGAATATCAATTTTAAAGAATTTTGTTGATTTGTTTTATTGCGAAGGAGCACCGAAGCTGTTTTGTTGGCCCAGTAGCTTACTAACTCTCTCACACATCCTTCTTCTTTCCCTCCAGCCCGAGTCGGCGTCCGAATCCGCCTCCACTCCCACAGCTCCCAGCTCGCGATCTCTGAGCCCCAGGCAGCGCCGCGCTCAGAACCGGAACCAGAACCAGAACCAGCCACAACGCCGGCCTACCTACCCTGCGTTCCCCGCTGCGGCTCAGGAGGACGGCAGCCACACAGGCTCGGCTGTGCTAATAGTGCTGCTCACGCTGGCTCTTGCCGCCCTCGTCTTCCGCAGGATCTACCTGGCCCAGGACTACAAGTTTGACTACGAGCTCTGACCACAGAGTTTAAAAAAAAAAAAAAAAAAAAAACACTCTCACCAAAACTAAACTGCCGCCGACCTCCGCCACCTTCCAGCTGCCACGTTCTCCTTAGTGATGCCTGATCTGATTGTGCTTAATACCAAAGGAGGGATGGCAGCACATACTGTACTTTATTTAGAAACAATTCGCATCTCTAGTGTACTAGTAAAGGCAATGACTGACTCGTGTTGGAAATGCACATTTTCCTAATATGATTTGGCCGGAACATAATGAGATGTGACAGCCCCCCCCCCCCTATATATATCCTGATATGTTACATAACTAGGATATATCAAACGCACGCAACTTTTAATTAAGGTAAAATTTTATTTATGAAGCTGGATTTATGCACAACGCATATGGTATTCATGAAAACCCTCTTTAGTTTGTGCCTCCTGGTTTGTTTTAATTTATGTATAAGGAGACTCACTAATGTGAACCTTGATTGATTTTAAAATTGCATAATTAGCAGCGGGTTTGCTGTAGAAAGTCTGTGTTTTTAAATCTGATGAGAGTTTATTATTATTATTATTATTTTTTTATTTCAGTCGTCCTGCGTAGAACGTTTACACAAACCATGATTGATTTTGAAAATCTGCCATGGAACAAAATTTGGCTAGTTTCACAAATTTCATGCAAATGACAAAAAGCAGTGTTCTCACTAGATGTATTTGATAGTGGCCTCCGGAAATACTATAATATGATGACGCATAAGAACTCGTAAGAACTTTTCTTTTTCTTCTTTCTTTTTTTTYCCCCTCTGTAGAAAAGTTGGGAAACTTTTAACTTTAAAACAGTTATCTGATCCTCTTACCTCAAAGGAAACGTCAGAACTAAAACTGCTTAGTAAATCTGTTAATGTTTTTACACCTGCTTGCTATTTACATGTTAAAAAAAAACCCCAATACATAACGAACAAATATATGTCATTCAGATAGGAAAAAGAATGAGCATTTTTCCCTTGTAGGTTGTAGGAGAGTGTGGGAGTGTGTAATTCTGTTAGCTTTGAAGTCGGGAACTGTTTGCTGGCAGTGGCAGTGACGAAACTCGGCTTATTGGTGGATTTTTCAGCGGTTACGTAGTCATTCATAGTAAACAGTACAAAACCAGTTTCACTTAGTTTTATCGGTCTTTATTGCCGGTTTTAAAAAGAAAAAGTTTCACTTCTGTTTATGCCTTTAACATTTTGGTGGAAAAATAGCGAAAATATCTTGTCGAATCTTGTCTTTTTTTTTTTTTGTTTTTTTTTACAGTTTCATCAAATAAGATTAAAACAAACCAAATATTAGATAGATAAGCTTATTTCTAGACAAATCGTATTACAAAAAATTAGACACAAATATATATATTTTTTTTATTATTTGAGATGATTTTGCTTCTTTCAAGATACATTTTTCATAAAAAWTTGTCTAGAAATAATCTCGGATTTGGTTTGTTTTAGGGCGTTTAGATCCCGCCTCAGGGTTCGTGTGTGGGTTTCCTCTGGGTTACTCCAGTTTCCTTCCAGTGTCCAAAGACAAGCAGGTTCTGCTAATTAGTGTTCTTGAATTGCTTTTTTGGTCCTGCAATGGATTCGTGGCACGTCCAGGCTGCGCCTCGCCWCGTGCCYTGAGTTTCCTGGGATAAGGGGTATAGTCTCCTCCACGCTTCCCGCGACACTTTACATGGTACATAAGCGATGAATGAATAGACGAATAAATAAATGAATAATCATTTTCACTGTAGATAAATAGACCTATATTCACGGTAATTTCACTTGCTGTCATTTTTTCCCCCATGTTTTAATCTTATACTTTAGTCTCAAACAAGTCACATTCTGCTGCTAAGATGAATGTGAGAAACGAATAAGGTTCTACCTTCATTTAKCTTGATGGGACGCAAGGAAATCCCGTCAAGAGCATTAACGACTCGGTGAAGGGGGCGGGGCTTCGAGATGAGCTGATATGGGAGTGTGTGCAGATTCTTCCAGATTCATATATCTACAGTATCTATTTGTGTCCTGTTTTTTTCTTTTTCTTTTTTTCTGCTTTTATGCAACATTTTTGTTCGACAAAAAAAAAATTGTAGAGCTTTTGCTCAAAATGTGGAAAGGTTTGGTAATATTATACAATCAGGATTAAATAACAGGGGATATTATTATGGCTGTGTAATATCGTATGGAGAGGGATAGATTGTTGTGGCGCACAAGCCTAATAAGTGCGACCTTTGGTGATTTAAGCAGGGAGGAGGTAGGGTGTTTTTATTTCTTTAATGCGAGCCATTCACTTTCTCCTAACACGTACAGTATAATAACAACAATAATAATAATAATAATGATAAGAAGAAAAAGAAGTAGATAAAGGCTAGCTAGAAATTGTGAGAGAAATCCCTGTTACAGGATGCACACATGCAGGATGACATCACAGATTGTAAAAACATTAAATTATAAAAGGAATACTCATGTTCAGCATTCCTATAGATAGTTTTTTTTTTTTTTTTTTTTTTTTTAAATAAAAGCTAATATATGTTATGACCTGTTATGAACAGGATTAAAGGACCTTGACGAGGCTTCTGATGCATGTGCTTTTAGTCAGGGAATAATGATAATAATAATATTGTCACGTTAAACTGCGCTCCACGTAACGTTCACCAAAGTCACCATGAAGTTGAAGTGTGTTAGATTTCTTAGACAACATCTATGCTCGTAAATAAGGGTTATTAGCCGAACACGGTTGCGTAATGCACCTTAATGAATGTTCAGCCAGAAGTAGTTCAGACGCACCGTGTGCACCTTTTCAAAGTGTCAGTTTGCGTGTAGTGCTTTTAATCATGACCAGGAATTTACAATGGCTCAGTTTTAACCTGAGTGTGTTGTGTGCTGTAAAAGCTGTTGTTTTGGTTTTTAACAAGATGCTGATTAAAAATCGGAAAATAATTCATGCCATTTTTGTCYTTTTCTTCTTTCCTTTGATGCGACATCGGAACATGGGGCGCGGTGTTACAAAAAAGCGCTCGACCCCAAAACCTTCCAAGAGGAATCTTTTTGCAATCTTGTTCGCTTCGGTGATTTCTTAGAATCGGTCGGATTTCCCCGCGGAGTTGAAAGTCTTCTGGGTAGCGCGCACTCACGGAAGGAGGTCCGTTCTGCCTCGTTACAGACCCGCTGCTCATTTAGAGGAAAGAGTAAGCTAATCGTTTCCTGATAAACTCCTAATTCAAAAAGTCTGATTACATTCTGGTTGCACTACATGTAGAGAAAATACTCTTTGTTAGCGGAGGGTTAGATGCTAATCATGAGCTTTGATAATTTCGCAATTTCACAATATTAGAATCTCATTGTCGCGTGGAAATGTGTGCCATTCGTATTCATACCACAGCGCCGTCGGATTCTCGGATCTAATTGGACAGAGAACAATGGCTTCCTGATTATACCCGCCGAGAACAACAGGGCCTGTTTATCAAGCTGGATACGGAGGGATGTGCGTTTGTGAAAGAGGAATTTATTTTGGGGGGATAAAACATTCGTATCGTAATTTTAAATTTGTATCGTAAATTTACACTTTAGAAAAATKGCTAATTTAAACCTTGTTCGATTTTAATATACGTGCTTAGAACCGTTCTGCAACTTGACTGTTATATTTACATGATCTAAAAATTGAGAGATTTCATTCTCAAATCTCAAATTCTGCCTCACTTGTTATTTGGGATTTGATACTCTGAGGAAGCTGAAGGTTTCTTAACGAGAATCATTACTGGTGACGAGACACGGATTCATCACTACGAGTCTGAGCGTATCAATCACAGACCGAAAAAAAAAAATCAACACTTTTTTTATTTATTTTTTTTAATTCTCAAGGGCCGTAAGTATTGGAACAAAAAAAAAAAGGGTTCAACAATCGACAGTGCTCGCTACAGCTAGACCCTTATTATTGAAGAGATGAAGACAAAACTTCGGATTAAACACAGAGGACTGTCCTCCGAGAGCATTGTGATCGTGCATGATAAAGCGTCCTCCCTATAGTCCTGATCTCGCGCCATCACACTTTCACCTGTTTGGTGCCCTGAAAGCAGAACTACAAGGACGACGAGTCACTTCTGATGAAGAAGTCAAGACAGCGGCGCATCCATGGCTCGCAGCTCAGCCTAAAACGGAAAGCAAGGAGATAATGTCGAAAAATTATGTATTTGTCTTTTTATTAAAATTTATTAAAATGATTCCTCCAGCAGTCAGAGTGTGGATCGTTTTTGACACCGTTATGTTTATTGTTATGTAATGTCCACCGGATATTTTATCTGACTGTTGTTCATTTCGTTTTCATGTTAATTACGACACCCTGAGTGATTCAGCTGTTTGTAAGGATGGGGTTTCGAATCTCACCTCAGGTGTGTGTGTGTTTGTGTTTGTGTTTGTGTTCTCCAAATACATTGTGGGTTTCCTCTGGGTACTCAGGTTTCCTCCCAGACACACAGTGTAGGCTGATTAATATTCTCAGGTTGCACATGGTGTATGACGGCGTGTGTGTGAGAGAGAGAGTGAGAGTGGGTCTCTGTCTGTTCAATGTGATAAATTAGTGCATAACAATAAGAGAGAAAAAAGCTGCAGCTTGCTGAAAACCTGATCATTTCACGTGTTAAGAAAGTTTTGAAATGACTTTAAAAAAAATATTTTTAAAACATGCTAGGACTCGATACATAATTGTCAAATTAGAATTTCTAAGTAAGGATTTCATCCAATGGTGGAAACTTTAGCACTTTTGTAAGTCACTCTGGATCAGAGCGTCTGCCAATGTTAAGAAATATACGAGGGTTGTACCAAAAGTAATTTTGGCACTTTCTCCATCACAAGCCATATGCATCTGCACCATCGTTGAACCCAACTCTCAAATCCTTTTTGAAAATCCCCTTCGTCACACTCGATGCTCTGACGCTGCGCGCTTCATCTTCAGTGCTGGTGGCTTTTTTTTACCTCCTCGTGTCATCTCTATGGACATCTGTAGTGCAGCGCGAGGTCTTGACAGAAAATCAGGGGTCGCACAGATACGCTTTCAGGATAAATTGGGGACGGTCCAGAAGCATATGTCATACCTGCAGACCTGACACGGTGATCGTTTACAACCGAGTCACAGACTGGGGTCCCGTCCAGAGCAGTCAATACAACTTCATAGTCAATAATACAATCGATCAATCAAACAAACAAACAAATCACTTGGATGCTTTTTTGTTGTTGTTGTGTAGTCAAATTGTCCCCGAGCCTTGTCTCCTACGCACGTGCGTCACTGGTGGACCGGGGAGCTTAAGCCGCTAGCGCTTGATACTCTCATTCTCGCTCTCGCTCTTTCTCTCTCTCTCCGGTTCAGCAGCGTGGGGAGCCAATCAGATCGCAGGACCGAAACAGCGGGAAGCCGCTCTCTCTCGTGCACACACACTCACTCACACACACACACACACACACACACACACATACACTGCCTCTTATGGACAGAGAGTGATGCGCATTAGTGTGGAGTGCGGAATGGGAGCAGTACCATGCTGAGGACGGAGCGTTCACACACAGAGGCGGATTCCTCATCTAACCCGCATCATGCCTTACTTCACCAACCTGCTGGTCCTTATTTTCTGCCTCGTCCTGGTTGTCGAATGCGGGAAGCAGAAGAGCAGGAAGCGCAGGTGGTCTGCAAACCTGGAAACTCATAAACACGGACCGTAAGTCTTCCATGAAATCCCATGAAACAGCCTTTAAGCTGCTGCTGGGAGGAAACTTTTGGGATTGTTGTGTGTACGGTGGTGAATATGGTATAAATAATCTGTGCTTTATTATTTCCTGCTTATTGATGAGATCTGATGATGATATTTCTCACAATGATACGGGCAGTTCTTATATTTGAATAAAACATTTTTGTTTTTATATTTGAATATGATGTAGAATGATATTTACCMCAATGGAAAATGACACAATAAATAATAGATTTATCATTTAAGAGTAAAACGATCACCACTTGCTGAGGGCAAATTAGTGCATGGTGTTTCTAATAAAGCACATTATCATTATTATTATTGTACTTATTATTAATAGACAGATTTACTGGTTTTGYTTCTGATCTGCTGTGAGATTTCTTCTGCTGTTAATTCATTTCATACAAGAGCAGTGCTTAGGTTCACACTCAGGGCCATAAATATTTGGACAGCAGCTCAATATTCAGGGGGTTTGTGTTTTGTTTAGCATGTTTTTATTATTTTTTTTTATTATTAGACCACCACTATGGATTTAAAGGCAGTACAGTGACTCAGTGGTTAGCACCGTCGCTCCTGGGTACCTCCAGGGTACGTGTTCGACTCCCACCATGCACAGAGTTGGTGGGTTTCCTTCAGGTTCCCCCGGTTTCCTCTCACAGTCCACAGACATGCAGATGTGTGAATGCGTTTGTGAATGTTGACCAAAGGTCGTAAAAATGGGACTGTTGTTAGTCTTTCAGCTGCTTCTGTTGAAGGGTCGCTACAGCAGACCATGTGATCCACACAACAACTTGGCACAGGTTTTATACCGGATGCCCTTCCTGATGCAGCCCTCCTATTTTATCTAGGCTTGGAACCTGCAACTGCATCCAGTGACTGGGGTTTGGGCATCGGCTGGGAATCGAACCCGGGACTTCTGCATGGCAGGCGAGAGACCTACTGTAGTACCAMTTAGCCCAGAAAAGGGGACAAATAAATAGAAGGGTCACCATTGGCCTCCACARTCCCGACCTGGACTACAGAGGGTCCTACTGTAGATGGATGGGAAGTTTAACAATAATATTGCATAAGCTCTTCAGAAATTCCAGCAATACCTGTATACTGTATTTTTYTTTCCGCCCCACAGGACMAAATGACCAATTTCATGATTTTAGTTTTACTGCTGGTCATGACCTGTTTCTTTGCTATTTTATGATCATTAATGAGATGACTGGTCCAAAAGGTCAACATGTTCATGGGATTCTTGGGAACTCTCAATATACACTCCAAAGAGGTGCTGAGGCAAGTGAAGGTGATACGGTGRCAATAAGGTGCAAAAGACAAACGCACACACAGACAAAAAAAAAAAAAAAGAAGCAAAAAAATTTTTTTAACCCTGAAAGCAAMCCAATACACTCTTTTAAGTGTAAAACAGAAAAAAATGCTTTAAAACAAAGACTATCAGCCCGCAACTGGAAAATTCAACGCACAACAAAAACCAGCGTCATGACCAACATCATCAACCACATCCATTTTTTTTATAGTGCCATATTAACTCCAGGAAAACAAGCTTAACTGTTTTTTTTTCCTGACCGTCTAAGATTACAATATACAGTATATTATATACAGTACTGTGCAAAAGTCTGTAGGCACCATATTATCTGTAGTACAAATTTTGTTATATAAGTTTATTATGTCCCTACAAAGATACATAAAAATTAATGCMTAAATAACATTACAGAAGAATATTGGCATGCCTTTAAAGAAAGYGACATATTACATGACAGACCAGTTTTCAGATGAGAAAAAATCAATCACTAMTGTCGACTCCTGGGTTTTGCATGAAAATAGAAAGGAGCGAGTGTGACGAAGTTACCAAACAAACTCCTATTCTCCAGCATGCTCAGTAAAACCTTACAGCTGTTTTATTTACAGTACTGTGCAAAAGTCTTGGGAACATCCGAACAAAACTCATATGCAATGATGCTTTTGAAAACATTTCTACATTAAAAGAAACTTCTATAAAAAGCACTAAGTAATAACATAAACAATAAACAGTCAATATTTGGTGTGGAAACGCTTTGCTTGAACATAAGCGGTAGTGTTCAATACAGATGTGTGCAGAATTCTAGATAAAACAGCTGTTAGGTTTTACTGAGCATGCTGGAGAATATATGAGTTTGTTTGGTAACTTCGTCACACTCGCTCCTTTCTGTTTACATAGGCATATTTTGTAGRGAATGGTCTTGTACATAATAATGCAGACATAAACTTATATAACAAAAGTTGTTCTACAGACAATATGGCGCCTAAGACTTTTGCACAGTACTGTGGAAGGTTTTTTTTTTTTTTTTTTTAACAGAACTTTCTTATACCGCAGTTTTTGTTGCGTGTTTGCACTTCAGGCTTTTTAGTTTTTTTTGTTTTCTTCTTGTTTCTCTGCTTGGTTTGCTTTTGTGTGTGTACCCCTTTTGTGTGTGTGTTTCGCACTTCAGGGCTGAAAGTCTCGGTTTTCTGTGGATTTTTATTTTTGCTTTGTGTTTTGCGCTTCCATGCCACCGTAAGGAGGCCATAATTAAGCTGAATAAAAAGACCTATTAGAGAGATAGCAGAAACTTTACGAGCACAATAGATGCAATTCAACAATTTAGTACATTCCTGTAAAGAAGGAATCCACTCGTGAGCTCGGCAGGACCATAAGGGTCTGGAAGAGCTGCAACTAATAATAATAATAATAATAATAATAATAATAATAATAAAGTGCATGAGCATATATAGAATTCTTTGGTGAAGTAATAGAAAATAGAAAGGACTCACGTTATGACACGGGCATGWGTGGCTGCGAATGGAACTGGGTCACTGGCTGTTTATTGATGAAGTGACGGCTGAAAGGAGCAGCGAGATGGATTCTGAAACGTATAGAGCGATACTTTCTGCTCAGATTCAGCCAAATGCTGCAGAATTGATAGGACAGCGCTTCGCAGTAGAGATGGGTAATGACATGAAATGTACCGTGAAAGCAGAGCGAAGAGCTTCTTAAGGCAAAGAGATGGAACGTTTCTAAGGGGACGAGTCAGTCACCTGATCTCGAACCAGTTGAGCATGATTGTCACTTACTGAACTCGGGACGACCCAGGCTGCGGTGAGGGCGTCTGGAAAAGCATTTCTGATTCAAAGTCACATTTTATTTGTCATACTCTATACACGGYGCATAAATGCAGTGAAAKGCTTAKGCGACTAAAACGTAGGGTTCTTYATTGCACTAGCAATTAACAATTAATTAAAACAGAAATGAATAAAAAATAGAATATTCAAATAGAAAAATGAGAATATTAGATAAAAGACAATTATACAACAATGGGACACTCTAAGATGAACGATTTAAACTATATACAAGATTGCTAATAACACTGAATGGGAATAGAAGTGTAYGAGATGTTAAGTGTAGAAGTGTATAAAGTTCAAGCTCAGCGTTAGTAACGGCCTTGAGTTTCAGACTGTTGCAAAGGATTTGCATCCAAGCATAAGAAATACTACTAATACTCCTAATAAATCTGTTACATTTTCGTCGTTTGCATAATAATAATTTAAAAAAGTGAAATGCTTATACGACTGTGTGAACTAAAAAAATTATAGAGTAAAAAAATTGTACTGAGATGTGCAGAATTTCAGAATATTTACAATTCATGTGAACCAGGATGTCTGGGGGAGATTTTTCCCGGATTTTTTCCCTACTTTAGTCGTGTCCAATTCCTCCCAGTCACTAGGGGGCGCCACATTAAGGCTACTACTACCACTCAGCCGGGAGGGCCGAAGACTATCAGGTGTTTCCTCCGAACCACGTGACACTCGCCGACCGCATCTTTTCGAACTGCTCGATCACGCACTGTTGGGGCGGAGTAACACACTCGGAGGACAGCGCTATCCGCTCCTTCCGTTGCGCGAGCTCACAGACGCCCCTGACTGGCTGTAGAGCCGTGATTAATGTGGGAGCACTAGGTACCTCTCATCCCTCCCCTCTGAGAGAGCTCGGCCAATCAGCTCTCTCTAGACTTCCAGCTGCGAGAGAGGTTACAGCATCACCCGGGAATCGAACTCGCGATCTCCGGATGATAGGGCGAGCGCTTTACCACTGCGCCACTCGGAGGGCCTGCATATAACACACTTGATGTCATCCGGAAAATCTAATCAGGTTCATGTTCATGCATCACACATGCACATACATTTGTTCCGCATTTCTTTTTCTTTTAGTGATCTTTATCCTGTTTTGATTCTGTGTGCAAAAAGGGAAACAGGATGCTTGGCACATATCACAACATCCTGAATAAACCTTCGGAGAAAAAAATATATTGCTCTTATTGCTCCAGCATTGTGTGGGATTATGTAAGTCATTAAAGAACGACCTACATCATCAACAGACTGAATCTACAGTACGTACTCAAGGGGGATTCAGCAGCTCTGCAGCCTTCGTATGTGCCAACACTGGATTAATGTGCTACATGGAGGTTTCAGTATTCGTGTATAAATGTGTTCCTTATCGATTTCCGTGCTCTGAGACATCCAGTTAATGAATTCCTAGTTGTTAAGTGTTTTACTTGCTTATCAGTTTTGCCATTAAAATGCTCCAATCAGGCTCGTGCACGGTGACGGCCTGGAGTTTGCGAAACTAATGCATGATTTGAAAACAATAGAGATCCTGTATTAATAGCACATTAATGCTAACCGGCCTGGATGAGCTCAGCCAATACAGTAGATGCAGCTGCAAATCTTGCAAAAGTTTAGCCCATACACAAAGCCTTAAATTACTTACTATACAGCAGAGAGACAGCCGTGTGACGCATTTAGGCGTGTAGCCATGGTCAAGACCAATCTGCTGAAGTTCAAACCAGGCATCAGAGGATTTCTGAAACTGCTGATCTACTAGGATTTTCACACACAACCATCTCCAGGGTTTAAAGAGAACAGTCTGAAAAAGAGAACATCCACTGAGAGGCAGTTCCCCGAGAGAAGATGCCTTGTTGAGGCCAGAGTTCAGCGGAGAGACGGCCGGACCGGTGACTCAAATAACATCTTGTTACAACAGAGGTGCTATGCTCTGAAGACAACATGTCAAACATCAAAGGAGATGGGCTAGAGCAGAGGAAGACCAAACCGGGTGTCACTCCAGTCAGCCAAGAATACTGTAGGAAACTCATGGGATCAAAAAAAAAAAAATAAAAAAATGTACAGAAGATTGAAAAAACGTCACCTGGTCTAATGAAGCTCGGTTTTAACTAGCTGTAAACAACATGATAGAGTGGATCCATCCTTCCTTGTATCAATGGTTCAAGCTGGTGTTGGTGGTGTAATGGAGAAGCGGAGATTTTCTCTGCACACTTTGAATACCAATTCAGCATGCCACAGACTACCTGAGTATCGTTGCTGATGTCCCTTTATTAGCAACACGCCATGTCACAAAGCTGAAACTGGTTTCACTGTTCTGAAACGTTCTCCACCGTCACCAGATCTCAATCCACAGAGCACCTCTGGAATGTGGTGGAGGGATCATGTCAATATGGCACAAAAATTGCAAGGAATGTCTCCAACACCTGGCTGAATCTACAGTATGTAAAGAATCTCACAAAGAATTAAGGCAGCTCTGAAGGCAAAAGGGGGTCCAGCCCAGTGCTAACATGGTGGACCTAATGAAGAATGAAGTGGCTATTGTGCCACATATAATAACTGCTGTAGATCAAGGATGTCTTGGAATAACTAAAAGGTTTCTACACTTAAAAAAAATGGTGGTGCACTGTCGCCTTGCACCTCCAGGGTCTGGGTTCGATTCTCGTCTCTGTGTGCATGGAGGTTGCATGTTCTCCCCGTGCTTGGTGAGTTTCCTCCGCATATTCTGGTTTCCTCCCACAGTCCAAAGACATGTAGGTTAGGTTAAGTAGCGTTCCCAAATTGGCCGTAGTGTGTGAGTGTGTGCGATGTATTGGCACCCTGTCCAGGGTGTACCCCACCTCGTGCCCTAAGTCTCCTGGGATAGAGTCCAGGGCCCGTGACCCTGAATACAGGATTAAGTGGTATAGACGATGAGACGATGAGTGTTAAACAAGTAAAAAAACAAATTCAGTAATTGGTGTGATGACCTTTTGCTTAAAATAGAATCTTACCTACAATATGTGCAGTTATATACGGAAATTAGCTGCTTAGTTTTTCTGAACATCCTACAGAACCACCCACAGTCCTTCTGAGGACGACTTTGTCGCACCTGCTTCTGTTCTCAGGCATGCAAAACCCAGAAGCTTTCTTATTAGTTATTTGAAAAGTTGACTTTCACATAATAATCCTTCTTTTTTTGGCCTACAGATATTTTACCTGTAAGAATAAACTTTTTTTTTTTTTCTGGAATAATAATGTTTGAAAATCAGATTTTTTCTGACAGAGTTCATTATTTATTTTTGTGTGTGTGTGTTGGGGCATCAGTGGCTCAGTGGTAGGTTTCCTGCCTGCCATGTGGACGGCCCAAGTTTAATTCCCACCCAATGGCTACAGTGGCTGGTCTTAAACCGGACAAAATACGAGGGTTGCGTAAGGAAGAGCATAAAACCTGTGCCAAGTCGTGTGTGGATCAGATTAAGGCTAAAGACAATTTTGGGGGCAGTGGCACCTCAGTGGATTAAGGCTCTGGGTTACTGATCAGAAGATCGGCAGTTAAAGCCCCAGGTTGTCATGTTTGGGCCCTTGGGCGAGGCCCTTAAATCTTTTCCGCTCCAGGAGCATCGTATCATGGCTGCAGATGTGTGGCACTCTGACCCCAGCTGGGAGTTGCACAGAAAGAATTTCACTGTACAGTAACAAATAAAGGCTTAACATTAATAATAAAGCCATACAATAAGCATGTACAGTATAAACATGTAAGTTTGTAGGTAAAAAAAACACACAGGATGCCTAAGACCTTTGCGCAGTATAGATCCATAGATACAGTCGATCACTGACATGTAATGAATCCAGACTTTTACTTTTTTAATGAAATTACAAAAGCAAAATCAGCATGATATTACATTTTTTAGATGCACTTTACATATTCATACTTCCTATACAGTGGCGCCTGGTGCAAAAAAATTTTGTGGGGGCGCAAACAAAATTAAACTTTTAATGCTCGCCTGAAAATAGCCATTTATCAGGTGATTTAGCATCACTACTACTGTACTAGCATAAAATAAAGGCATTACTCACATGACTCACGTCAGCCAGCTCCGCTTGCCATAAAAAGTGCTGGAAAAGACTCGTTGAAAATGGTCCAATCACATGAGACCAAATATTTTAAAACAATATTGATTCGCTAAGAATAAAAGTGGGAGGGTTCAGGGCTGCGCCCGAAGGATGATTTGACAAAATCCAATCAGAGCTCAGCCTCAAGTCACATGCTTTTCAAAAACGTACGTGTCTACATAGACACTCGTTTGTCAGGCGCCCCGCGTATACAAACACAAATGAACGTAATACAGTTTAGATTTTTTTAAATTGCAAATAAATTATATTAAGAAATACAGCGGAATATTGTGACTAAATGGCTTTATTTCATTATTAAAATAAATAAGTATWATGTTAAATAATTACATGTTAATGGAGCATTCTTCTCTGCCTAACTTTAAGGGAGGCCGCCACTGTTCTTATATATGTTTAGTAATGCAGCATGCATTCACACTTCTCCTTTCCTATCTAACACTCATCATCCTTTAACAGCTCTGTATTAAACTCCACAGATTGGTGTTAGTCTACCAAAGAGAAGCTAAGAAACCATAACCGTCCAAACAACTCTTGAGTTGCAGTTTCCGTTAACTCTTAATTAACAGTTGCTAATGTATTAACGCTGCCATTAGGCTGAGTGTGTTGGCATAATTAACGAGTGATAATGTCTTACAGCCCACTGTCCAAAAAGGTGGTGGATGGAACCAAGACAAGAAAAGTGAAAACGAACCATTTGCTGCGGGTGGAAGATCACGATTTCACCATGAGGCCAGCATTCGCAGGTAAGATTGAAGAGTTTGTTATTCAGTAATCGAGTCCATTTGGAATGCACTAATAAAGCAGAGCAGCCAGGTTTTCAGAAACGCTTGGAGTGAGATTCTGGGCAGTGGTTCTGAGCGTCGCCCCCATTATGCATGCGCAGCCAGTTGGTCTAACACTAACCAAACACCTTATCTGGCATGGCTCAGGTCTGTATATTTTAGCATTGCAATGTCAAAAYGAAGCAAGAGATGYATTTAACTGTACTTATTCCTTTTTAACAAACACTTGAAATATTCATCCAAACATATGAATGAAATAAGGTCAAAACACCTAAATGCTCTCCAACAGCAGGTCCATGTAGGGCAGCAGTGGTGTGGCACAGAGCTCTCGACCCTGGACWGAAGCCAAGCGGTCTCTTCCTTTTATGATTCATATCTCTCACTTTTCCTTCCAGACGTAAAAGGGCTCTCCTGTCTTTGGGGCCCCGGGTAGTCGGTCCCACTCCCTCCGACCCCCGCCCGGCAGTGACGCCCCTKAGGGCCGGTAAAATTATTTACCCACAGGAAACAGAAAATTACAATATTTGCATTGGGTTTAATAATACGGAAAACAACAGATAACGATTTATATTCATAAGAACACTCAGGGGCTAACAAACCCGATTAAGAGAAAATACAACAAAATGCACCCAAGATTATGTGAGATACAAGAATCACGCAGGAGCCGCGGAACAAAGAGAATGGATGAGGACGGGGAGGAGGAAAAAGAGGAAAATCTAGATGTTATAAATTGTAGTGTAGAAAAATCTACCAAAGTGGATCAGCCACTGGTGCTGAGGGTGTGTGTATGTGTGTGTGAGAGAGAGAGAATCACCTAGATTCTTTAGTGCGTTATTGGCATGACAAAAATGAACATTCACATTGCCAAATAACAGAATCAGGTCACAATAAAATAAACAATATGAAATAAACAGATAAAAAAAAGAACAGAAATGTACAAATGTGTAGTGAAAAATAAAGTGACAATATTGAATTATTATATGACGTCATAGTGCTTGAGCCCAAATAATAATAAACGAACAGAGAAAGTCAAAGAAGAATAGTCATTGATAGGAAAAGAGTTCCTGACTATTAAGTGGGATTGTACTGTGAATATTTTACTGTACATATTSACTGTACATATTACTTTCACATTACCTTTGATCTTTGAATGCTCCAGCTGGTGCGTAATTTTACTGCAGTCTGAAAATGCTTTGAAAGTCGATTTATTTGACCATATTGTATATATGTTCTATTATATCGATCTGCTCAGCACTATTATGACTGTTCCAATTATTTTGCTTTTGATTGATGCCTGCACACAGCTGTAAATATGTGGTCATATCAAAGAGATTAGAAAAATATTATTTCTTTTCACTTGGAGAGAAAAAAAAGTGGCCAGCCGCAATATACCTGCGTATGTGAAAGAGGGCACACGGGACTGATGCAGCGACTCGCCCTCAAAATAAACGGCATTTATAGCTGACTCGTCAGAAAGAGGCTGGAGCTCAGTGATTTTGCTCGCGTCTTCCGCAGACAATAGCTTTGAATAGGAAAGCGTGAGAAATTGGATGTRTGTCGTGAGAGGGTGTGAAGATGAGAGATTGTGTGAGTCTCACTTCTCAATGCGTGAGAGTTGACAGCTCTGAATTAAGTAACTAGTGGATAAAATTAATGTTTTCTGTTATCTATCTATAGGTAATAAAATGTAAATGGAGCTACTCTGGCTGTTAATAAATAAGGCTGRCTTTAGACTTTAGGCAGTATGGTAATAGAAGTGTTGCTGGCAATGCACCTTCACATCTATATATGACAAGCACGATTCAGGTAGCGGCTACACACACATTGTACACTTTCTTAGGAACACTTGTACATCTGCAATGACCAAATCAGCCAGTCGTAAGGCAGCACATTGAACATAAATGGAAAACTATCTGACTGTCYCGTTTCACTGAGCCTTGTTCATTGTCACTTCGAATATCCTGAATGGAACACATTCTTGTKAACTATGTAGAAATGGAAATAAGGTAGAAATGATGAGRTACTAATGAAGAAATGGAGTGGATCACGCACTTTGATGAGGTAGAACCACTTTGATGAGGTAAAATTAACTTTGATGWGGTAGAATCACTCGGATAAGGTAGAACTGCATTGATTAGATAGAACTGCTTTGGTGAGGTAAAACTGCTCTGATGASGTTTAATCGCTTTGATGTGGTAGAACTTTGATGGGGAAATATCACTTTAATTAGGTAGAAAGGCCTTTGATAWGTTTAAAAACACTTTGATGAGATAGAAGTKCCATGTTGAAGYAGAATCGTACAAAAGCTTTTTTAAAGATAAAAATACATTTGGGAGGTAGAAAATAGTTTGATGAGGTCGAACCATGTTGAAAAGGTAAAAATGCTTTGCTTAACGTGGAAACACATACTTAAGGTAAAAATACTTTGAAACACATTCCTGAGCTAGAACCACTTGAATGAGGTAGGAATGTTTTAATACGCTAGAAGGTCTTTGCTAAGGTGGAATTACTTAGATAAGGTAAATTTGATATGAGAAGGCGGCAAAGATCTCTACCATCTTCTTTCTCAGCTCTCCACTGAGCTGATTTTTTTTCCGATTTTTCCTATGTGTGTGTTGGTCAATACAGTGAGTGCTGTCAAACAAACACTTTTTYTGTTGAAACAGAGAAGTTTCCAGCTGTAGTCAATCATCATAACTAACGTGGAGTTGGGAGAATTAGTTCAATTAGTCAAAGGGAGAAGCCTTTGACTAATTGAAAGACATTTCCAAGTTTTCAGATTAAAGATGATCCATTCTTGCCAAATCCATTCATTCATTCATTTGTTCATGTTCATGATGAATGTGTGTAAACTTCTAACCAGAACTATACATACATCACCAGTCAAAATTCTAGATATGCCTAATCATTCAAGAATGATGATGATGATTATTATTATTAGTTACTTTTGTACTGACTATGAAATAAGATATAATTATGTAAAAATAAAGAAGCTGGTTACTATTTTAGATTCTTTAAAGTAACAACCTTTTGCATTGACGGTTAATATTTCAGATTCTTCTTTTGCTTTGATGGCAGCTTAGCACAGTATTATAGTATATTTATAATAATTATGTATGCCAACATTCAATACATGTGGTTATTGTTACCGTGGCTGATTGGTCAACAGAGTCATGTGATTATTGTTGCTGTGTCTGATTGGTGAAACATTCAAGTGCTAGATCTACCAAAGATCTACTAACAGTAATGGTAACAGATCTACTAACAGCCGAATGTAGCGGAGTAAGAGTAGCGTTTCTTCTTCATAAATCTACTTAAAATTAAAAAGTATGGTGCAGTAAAACTACTCAAAGAAGATTTTTTTTTTCAAAAGGTTACTCAAGTAAATGCAACAGACTAAATGTAACTTGGTGCTACCCACCTCTGCATTTGACAGATAACCTTATCCASCATGGCTTACAAGACATCTCTATGAATAATCCTTATATTGGTTGAGAAGATCCATGAGTCTAAAATCTCTGTTGGGGAGGTAATGTAATGAGAAAAGTATATATAACACTTTTTTTAAAAAAAGAAGAAAGACGTATGTGTTTAAACAATGGGCGACATGGTGGCTTAGTRGTTAGCACTGTTGCCTTGCACCACCAGGGTTGAGGTACGATTCCCAMCTTGGGGAAACTTGGAGTTTCCATGTTCTTTCCATGCTTGATGGTTTTCCTCAGGGTACTTCGGTTTCCTCTCACAGTCCAAAGACATGTAGTTTAGGCTAATTGGTGTACCCAAATGTAATGCCTCAATGGCACCAAAATGCCAAACTAAATAAATAAATTAGACAATGAGTGAGCCAGCTGTTTGAACATCTGTTTGGTGGCCAGAATAAAGAAAAAGAAAAATCATGACAAGTGCCTTTGCCGTACCTTGAGTAGGGTAAGAGATGGTAGCACCATTGAGCAGCCCTAGAGGATAGAAGTGGTCGTGGTGCAGTGCAGTATGTGATAAGTGCTTTAGGATAAGKGGGTGCAAATCTGTTGGTAGCTTTGAAGGCAAGCATCAGTGTTTTAGATTTGATGCGGTCRCCTAGAGAAAGTCAGCTGTAAAGGAAAGCATGTAACAATGGGGTGGTGTGGAAGAACTTAGGAACTTTGGAAACAAGTTGTTCAGKTGCATTTTGGATCAGCTGCAGAGGCAGACGTGCTATGGCTGAATAATCCAGTCTCTGAACAAGCACCTTGAATAGAAATGAACAAAGCCTTCTGATGTTGTAAAGGAGAAATTGACCTAAGCGTGTCAGATTAGCAATATGAGCAGAAAAGGACAGTTGATTGTCCATGGTTGCCCCAATGCTGCATGCTGTGACTGAAGGTGAGTTCACAGAGTTATCCAGGTTTTTATTTCCTGAAAAGAAAGGAATAAAAAATAAAAACTATTTTAATGCTGCATATATTATTATATGCATATAATTACTTTGCATTAAAGGGTGCATGTATTATATTGGAGTTTTTGTTTCAGTGTATAAGTATGGTATAAAACGCAGATGGTATCATTAGATAACCACCATTTCTTCACTGCTTCTGTGGGGAGACACCCGTAAAGGGAGGCCAATCTTACAAAGGATAYCACRCACACATTTCCACTGAGGGCCAATTTACTGTAGCATTGCATCTACTGTCTGGAAGAAAACACGCTCCTTACAGACAGTAGCCTGAGCTCAATATTTGCCATTAAGCAAATATTGCGTAAAGACGCTGTAGAGATATTAATATATAATGCAGAATAGAAGTGTATATGCAATTAGATGGGTAAGTATAGGGTGTAGAGTTGTGCACGCTGTCTTGCAAGAATTTAATGTGCAGCTGCGTGTGAGTAGTGACGTCAGTGTTTAACTCATTTTTATGGAGCTTTGCATGCACTAAATAAAACTGATGCCTTCTGGAAAGAGAGGAACATTTTTAACATGAGTGACAGATAAATTGTGGAATAAAGGATCCAATGCCTTTAGATCTTCTCTCTCTCTCTCTCTCTCTCCCCCCTCCATCATTTGACATTCATATGCAGTAAAATATGTGGTTCTTGACTGTTGTTCTCTTCTTCAAACACCATGCTGAAAAAAAAAGAAACACTTCTTTGAAAGTGTGTGCTGTGCTTTTGTTACGGCTTTCACACTCGCATTGTTTCCTGTGCAGAGATGCTCGGTGCTATCAGATGAAGTCGATCTCTCCGAAAGGTTTCTCGCCACGAAGCAGGAGCCTCCTAAATTTCTTTGGCGTGAAAACACTATTGTAAGCACTTTGGCACACGCTTATCACAAAGAGCATGTTTGGTTAAAATTAAAGCATGCTGCAGTGCGTAGCATGGATGCTATTGTGTGTGATAGATGCAGAGTTGTGAATGATTCATGTGTGGGTGTTCCATTCTAATAGGTAAGTACAAAAACAGGACAAAAAGAGGCAAACTAATCCAGGGAGACAAGAACAAATGGAATGTTTTACTCCTGTAGTAATACGTCCGAAGATGCTGAGCAAAGAAAAAAAAAACACTCTGCATTTGAAAAGGTGCAATTATATCCGTTTGGGCCGAAACTTCTCTTTCATCTTTGCTCAAGTGATGTGACATGAAACARATGTCATTCYACTAGCAAAAGCAAGTACAGTACATTTCTTTCCGTTCGGGCTTGAAAAAGCCTATTCTTTGCCACTAAGCAACCTTTTCTTATCTCTTCAGTAGCCATAAAGTAGCTCGGGCCTGAATATTCTGTTGTACTACTGTACCTGCTTAGCTCAACTCATCTAATCCAACAATCCGTATAATGTCATGCTCTGAGTACTGTATGTTACCGTCTAGTGCAGGGCTTCTCCAGGATCAGGACTTGGAATTAATTCAGTTCAGTTTAATTTGCTTGTTTGCTCAGTTTTCACTTGCTTTAAATTGTGTAGCACTTTTAATAATGGACAAAAGAGACCTACTGAAATACAAAACGCGTTCAAGTCAAACCAGGACTTTTGGTTGTGCCGAATAACGGAACAAATTTATGAAAAGATTAAAAACCTCCTTTATTTATTTATGTTTTTATATATATATATATATATATATATATA
>QMIH01001786.1:64565-81559 GCA_003987875.1 Clarias batrachus | reverse complement strand
TGCAAACCAAATTAACAAAACCGAAAACTAAAAAGCAAATTCAAAACCAAATGAACAAAACCGAAAACAAAATAACAAATTCAAAATCAAAATATCAAAAACAAAATAACAAACTATAAATCAAAATATCAAAACCGAAAGCAAATTAACAAAACGCAAAACAAAATAACAAATTAGTTTAGGGTTTTGTTATTTTGTTTTGGGTTTTGGGTTTTGTTATTTTGTTTTTGAATATTTTATTTCGTTTTGGGTTTTGTTATTTTGGTTTTGTTATTGTGGTTTTTAATTTGTTATTTCATTTTTTTCGTTTTGTTAATTTGTTTTGCACTTCACGGCCACCGTACAAGTCTCCTGGGATAGGCTCCACAATCCACCTTATCCGGGATCGCCATTCAAGGATGTACGGCCTTCTTTAAAAATGTTTACACCATACTGCGGCGAAGAGTTTCATCAATGTACTACGCTTGACGTCTTCTGTAAATGTCAATCGGTTTTATGGCTCCATTCACCAGAAATTTCAGCACAAGTCCCGGTGATGAAATCCCCTTCACTGGATATTGTGATCAGGAACAATTCTCATTATAGTATAGTGGGTATAGTATAGCCGTATAGTGAAAGCATTTATTATAGCTTTAACATGAAGTCTGTTTTGTCTACTGATGGAGACTTTAGTGCTAAAGTGTGTGTGGCAATTGCAGTCCTAAACCATTTTAGCCAAATTGTAGTCCAGAGCCATCTTCATGGTTTCAGAGTATCCATGAGCTGTTCCTCGGAAGTAGCGAGTGGTTTCTACAGTATTTGATAAGAACTCCAAGCAGAAGTAGGGCATCAGGATGGATCAGGCAGGAGGGGACGGGATCACTGGTATCCCAGGAACAGCGTGTGTAATTCAACAGAGAGAGGGGGAAGGGACAGATTATAAGATATGCACATTGTCACGTGGTTAGGGACATTGTACATTTTGTGCACAGTGCAATTAGGGACTCCGGCAAGACTAGCTGTGACGGCATAACTAAAAGCGAGAGCTAGACATGAGGACGCCCTGGGACATCAACTCTACAGTCGAAATCACTGCTACAGTATAATGCATGTGAATAACCTTAATCTGAGCGCAGATTAAGTGTGGATGATCAACATGGGAGAAGCACTCTCTAGCTATTGCATGTAACAGACACCCAAGGTTTTATGTACATATGAGAGAGAGAAAGCAGAGTAGGAGTTTCTTAAGCGCACAGCACCGTGGTTAAACAGTATTCACATGCTGCCCACAAGTACTGCTGGTGTGCTTTGAATCCCCTGCTGGCATCAGATTCTGCATTTTGGGAAAAAAAAATCACTATATTATTTCATAAACATCTAGCGCAAAAACAGTATCAGTTCAAATTTACATATATGATGAAGTATTTTGTAATACTAGCAAAGATGGATGTGTTATGATGATTACAGAGATTACATAAAAATGTACAGTATGTAAATGTTACTGAACAATAAACAAGGTTATAAATGCATTTACATCTACAGTAGAAGCATATTTAAAAAATCCCTATCGCGCAAGCCTAGAGAGGATAGTGCGCTGAAAAGTGTCAAGCAAGCACTAAGTGCACTTCAATTCAATGCAGAGCATCATAAAAAAACAACAACTGTGTAACAAGCTATGCTTTTTTTGGATAAGAACCGAAACACTGGTTCAATCTCTCTCCTCCTAATGGCCGTCAAGAATCACCTGGATACCTTCCAGCGAAAGCAGCATCATCAAGCAGGTGATAACCGTGATGGGTTTCTGTGCTATAGTGTGGTACTAAAACATTTATGCAACACATATTATTGTTTTTTTGCAGACAAATTATAGGAAGATGGGGGAATGATGATGCCCAAGGGGACATTTATTTACTTTGGCATGGTTGGGATTCACTTATCCTCTTAGAATGACGAACCCCAGTAGGTCATAAACCGCAGTGGTTTCTCTGAGTGAGCACCTTTATCCTACGACCAAGCGTTTCTAACCTCATGGGAAGGGATTCTTCCAGCGTGACTCCACCCGATCCTTTTGATGAGGATGAAAATGATTTAGATCACACTTCACACTTCTTAATCTATTGAATAACTATGGGAGATGGGAGTGCCATGTTACACAGCACCATCACTGAGGGAACATCTTTTGTTCTTCCTTCAATACAGTTTATAAATGCTTTGAAGCTGTTTGGGCAGCCGGTAATGTCAACACATGATATCATGACACTTCATTTGTCATGTAGACTGATTGCTGAAGGCACGGCGTAAGTGCTGATGTGGACTCATTACGTGGGACATGCGGCACAAACGGCAAAAATCTGCATGATAAACAGATTCAAGACGAGACAATAGTAAAATCAATGAGATTCAGTAATCACACTAATGTACAGTACCTAACAAAAAGTCCACAATGAACATTAAGGACTAGTTCAAATGGTGCAGTAGCACACAGCTAAGGAGACATAATTGTAATATTGTTCTTCACATTTGGTCATGTGAATTTAGAAGATTTGTACACTTTGATAGCAAAACGAGATAAACACCATTTTTCCGATTTTCACGCAATGGTAAGTTTGGGTTTGATTCCCAGCCAATGTCCAAACCCCAGCCACTAGATGCAGTGCAGGTCCTAAGCACGGATAAAATGAGAGTCAGAAAGGGTATCTGGCGTAAACCTAGTGCCGAGCTTGTGTGGGGATCAGATCGCCGTGGCGACCGCTTGCCGGAAGCAGTGGAAAGAATGGGAACAAACATTTCCCACAAGTACACATGGGTGTCTATACAGTCATCTTTTATAAACTTGGAACAATCACAAGCACCGGGTTTGCTGCATTTGTGAGCTATGGTGTCTTAAATATTTATGAAGGAAAAACTTAAAAAAGGAAATGAAGCAGAAAGATAATGCTACAACCCTCAGGAGATCCAAAATCGCTCTGTATCTAATGTACATACAGTAAGACATTAGATACATGTGTGCGGGAGGCTGTGTGTCTGCTACAGCTACACCTCACTCTCCAATCAAAATATTCCATTACTCTTTTGTAACCTTAGGGACCAAAGACATATATATGGTTAGTTGATACCCGATCAGACCATAAACGCCGCATCCCTGTGCCACTTCTGAAACTGAAACTGGTGCAAGAAAGGCTGATGATGCAGTAAACTAAAGTTTTTGTATTTTTTTTTAAATGTCTCATGATGTTCATCAATCTTTGTAATTAAAAAGGTTTTAGTGCAACACACTGCAATGTTACAAACTGTAATATTCCAAAGACCTGCTATAAAAACACAATTAATTATATACTATATTTCTTAATTAAACCCCAATCAACACTATTATCGATACTAAATAGCATAATCACGCGGCCACAAGCACAACTGCAGCGGATTTTTCCACCGGGACAAAACTAGGAGAGGTGGATTTATAGCGTTATGCAAAATCATCCAAAACGCTCACAATTTCAAGGTGAGATTTTTGCCATTTGTGTTTTTTTTTTTTTTGCACCCTTGCCACCAAGAACGATGCCAAAAATATTCTCTGACAGCGTGTGATATTTCTTAAACTCGTTGTCTCATTTCATTCAGTTTGCTGTCAAACTATTCATGTCTTTTTGGGAAAACCAGCCTGAAAAAATTGCAAAAGTTTTATCTTGGTTGTTTTCCTGAGCATCCACCTGCTTAGAAACGGTTTTATAGATATATATTTAACTATATTTAAATGCGACAGTCTTATATTTGAAAAAGTGTCTGCCATTGTCTGTTTGCATCCATTTTATTTTACTGAAGTTGACAGTCCTTGTTTGGTTTTTAATCTTTTTTTAGGAAGAAAAATGTCAATTTCTCTGTGATGTTTTCATTGCCTGAAGGAATACACCTATCTGTGTGTTGACCATGCTGTCAGTCAGGGTATGAAGAAAAGTCCATCCTTTCATCATCTGTTTTCTCAGCTCTGCTTTCCATCATCATCAACACTCTCCTACTGACGGAGATTAGAGCGGTGGAAGTTTCTGATGGCCATCTGGATTAACACATGACAATCGGTGGACCTCTGACCCATCGTCACAGCAGTTAACTGTAGGATCTGTTGTGCCAAGATGCATGTAAACACAGGAGGTTCAATGTTCCATAATGTTTCCCAATCTCTGCGTGACAGTATTATGTAGTGATAATGCCTGATTGATACATCTTTGAAGACGTAAAATGTATGCTAGATATTATTTTGTGTTTTCATCTTCGACAATGTTATATATTCGCTTTAAATTTTCCACATCAGTCCGAAGACTGTAGCTCCAAGCGCTGTTAATAAAAATGTAAATCACAAACAGAAAAAAAATAATAAATCCAATTGCACCAGCCTTACAATATATTTGAAGTCTGGTATAGACTGTTCCCAATCCAAATCATGCTTAGTTCTCAGACTCCTGAAGCTGAATTAGTAGAAATATAAAGCTGGTGCACCTGCTGTGTGAAAGTTAATACAGTCTTAAGCATATATTAGAGATACAGGAGTGCCCCGAGGATACACCCTCATGTTACACCATGGTGAATACATCCCAGATACAAATTACAGAACACTATTACATACTGTAGGTTTACATATCATGGCAGCGTAATCCATTTTTCATGTCTGTCTAAGAGTCCCATGTGCCTTAGACTGGAGTTCAAAAGGACATGGAAGGATTACTTGTTCTTATCTGTACTATAGACTGTATAAGAACCCTCCACAACATCATGCATAGGTTTTGAAGCTCAACAGTGAGAGCTCTGGTCAGCATCGCCTTGGCAGAACCTGAGTCCTCCTAAACCGCCATTAATCCATAAATTACCATAAAGTAGGAAATGAACGGAATGAACTGTTGGTAGAAACATGTCTACGCACCTCAGTCACCACTAGCTAACTAGTTTAGCTTTAGCATACAGTAGCTCAAATGTTAAGGTGACTAACGTTAATTTATATGATGATGTGTCATCTTGCGTCAACTCCTACATTTCTTGTGGCAAGTTAAACTACAATAATTYCAGTTAGCTAGTAAGCAGACTAAACATAGCAGTGCAGCTGTCAATCAAATCAGCCACACCCTTAATTATGCATAAATGTATGGCATAATGTAATTTTAACTGATGAGTTAAATACATCTGTCATGAATGGACAATCTAGCTATGGAGTCCAATTCCTTTTTTCTGTTTATTTCTGTTGTAAATTGTAGCATGAGGATCTATGTAGGTTGACTCACTRGAGCCAGTGTTTATTGGGCTTATTAATTAATCCTAGTGGTCATTTGAGGAACTGCAAGTTTTGACACTTCCATGTTTGCTTCCTTCTTTAAAACTGGGATTTGCCACTGTTTTTTTTTTTTTTTTCATCCAGTGAGGCCTGGCTTTCACATAATACATCCAGGTGGAAATTGGTCTGATGTAGTCCACGTGGTTTTTCCTTAAGTTTTAAGAAAGCTATTTTAAATGCAMCTACTGTATCTATCAGGTAATCTATGTAAAGAGCTATGTATTATTTAAACCTGTGTTGCAACCAAGACAACCAAGCAAAGCATTTCTGCTGTGATCCCTCATTTTGCATCTAAAGTTTTAAAAGTGTCCTAATCAGAGTTTTCCGATTTCTTTTATACTCTGCTAAACCCRAAAGTCTTGATATTTTAATCTTGAAATTTCAACTCTGTGGTTGCAGGAAAAGATTTAATAGGAAATAATATCCCGGGGTTACATGCACTATCTTCAGTCATCTTGCTGTCTGTCAGAGTGTTCTGCCTTGTTGTAGATCAGCTGTCGTGTTGTAGATATGTCAAACTCCAGCCCGAAGCTCAAATACAGTCTCGTTTCATTTGGCCCGTGTGAACTTCGAAACGCCTTGTAGTATCTACTACTTGACGTTCACGATAACTTTTTTCAAAGCGTAACCAATGTAACCAGCCCAAATTTGTGGTGATGATAGAAAGGGTGCATTTTTTAATATAAATGTAAACCTGAATAAGTTGACAAAACAAAAAAAAGATTGAGGTAATCAGTTACATCATTTTTTTTTAAGTAATGATGTTTCTAATTTTAAGTAAACAGAACTATCAGTTTTTGAGTTTGTTGTACTCATTCATATTAATCGTTCTTTATTTGYWTTATTGAGTAGCCTAACTCATACTATTTAATAGCAATTATCATTTTTTCTAGTTGTTGTAAATCAAATAAATTGTTGTTGGTCTTTCGGCTGCTCCCGGCGATGGGTCGCCACAGCAGTCAATACGGTCCGCACACAAGCTTGGCACAGGTTTTACACCGGATGCCCTTCCTGACACAACCCTCCCATTTTATCTGAGCTTGGGACAGACACTTCATCCAGTTGTTGGGAATCGAACCCGGGCCTTTTGCATGGCAGGTGAAACACCTACCACCGAGCCACCAGTGCTCTATTGCCCTGATGACATCAGACACAATTGCTAGTCTGAAAGATTTTAAGTTGGTGGAACTTTAAGGTGACAGTTACTGTTACKTAAGTACTTACAGTTACTTAAAATACCACATTTGTTACTAATTAATTTGAACTAATTGTAATTATTCAAGTTAACATTACTCAATATGTGTAATTACTTTGAGCATTAGGGTTTACAGTGTAGTTTGAGATCGAGGCTTGSGTMGGAAAAATGCARAATGGTTCATTTTCTGCATTTTGATTGGAAATGATTTACAGTTTCAGATACATCTTGATTACGGATAACTTCTTCAACAGTCCACTAAAATGTGTATTATTATTATGAATCCCGAGGGTTAAAAGGAATATTGAATAAGAATAGAAATGTTGTGCAGGATTTGGGATTCGTGGCAAGCTCCTATTGTGATATCCACTGAAATATTTATGGGACATTTGCTTTTATGGAATGAAGCAGACAGTTGTACGAAAAATACTCAGACGTTTATGGAGCTGATTTTTTTTCCCATAGAGATTTATACAGTCTTAACAGGCAATTACGCAGTGACACACCCAATAGATTTCTTCTCCATTTGGCACAGGATCAGCAGTGATGGAGGRAGTGCACATAAAATACTGTACATTCACAGGGGTAATGAAGATTGTAAGGAAACCAAGGTGGATTATTACCATGATTGTCATTTTTGAGGAGTCTAATTACACATATTTGGATTTATTTTAGTTTGTTCTTAAATATTAGGTTTTTAGCCCTTTCACCTGATATCACTACTCCTTCCAGAAATCATCCTCCTTCAACAGACACAACAGATGGATTTCTTTTAATCTTCTCATGAATACCCCATCCACTGCTCGAATGTAGATTTTGCACCTCATTCAGTGATCAAAAGATCAAACCAGATGTGGATATTCCACTTCTCCTATCCGCTGGCAGGTAGYTACTGTATGTCTGACTCATGAACAAATTGCTCTTTTCAACTGATTCCTTTTAACAAATGACGCAATCGACTCAGTGACCTGAATGACATCGTTGTCKGCCAAAACTAAAAGCTGACTTACGGGCCGGAAAAAAACAACATAATCAAATCTCCTTTGATTATCGTTGATGAACTCTTAGAGTGAAAAGCCGTCAATTAATCGTCTCACTCCAACATRTTGAGGTAATTGTTTTCTACATGGACTGGCTCAGACTGAAAAACCAAACTCAAGATCCCATTTAAAATGGCGGTAATACAGTGCAGGCAGAAAGTTCCACAGCGACAAAGTACAAACAGGTGTCTGGAGTGTTTCGTTAATTWAAAAAAAATKAAGAYKGAAACATCCCATTTACTATTTAGACCCATCACTTAGTACTTGGTTAAAGCTCCTTTGGCAGCAACGGCAGCCTCRCAAGATTGCTTGTGAATGAATCTACAGGACAAGCTTGGCAAACGTGGCTTTTGGAAGCTTCTCTTATATTTCTTGACAGAATCGTTCAAGCTCAACCAGGTTGGATGGGCACAGCCATTTTCAGCTCTCTCCAGAGAGTCTCTCTTAGGGCTTCAGGTCCGGCCTCGGTTAGGGCCACTCTGGGACTCTCACAGGGTTGTTCTGAAGACACTCMTGTGTTTTCTTGCCAGGAAGCTTCAGGTCTTTGTCTTGTTGAAATATAAACCGCCGGCCAAGCCTGGGGAAGGTTTTGACTCAGGATAGCTTGTTATTTTTCTGCATCCATTCCCATCTAAACTGACAAATGTCCCAGTTCAAGGTTACAGAAAAACATCCCAATAGCATGATGCTGCCACCACCGTGTTTGACCACAGGGATTGTTTTAATAAGGTGATGTGCAGTGCCTGATTCCTAATTCCAGATAGTTCAATCTTCTTGACATCAGACCAGCGGATTTTATTTCTCATGGTCTGAGAGTCCTTCAGGGGCTTTTTGGCAAACTCCCAGTGGGCTGTCATGGGCCTTGAGAGGAATAGCTTCTGTTTGGCCACTCTACGTCCAATTAAGTTATGCACAGRTGGACTCCAGTCAAGCTGTAGATGCATCTCAAGGACCATTGCTCAGAATAGGATGCACCAAAGCTCAACTCCAAGGCATAACAAAAGGTCTGAATACTAAATGGTCTATTTCAATCTTTATTCTTTTAATACATTTACAAAATGCTTCAAGCTCCTTTTTGTACTATGTCATTGTGGATTATTAGATGTAGAATGATAAGGATTTTAATTAATTTTAAGATGAAAAACTGAGGTGTCTGAAAACTTGTGGGTACGTTTTTTATTATTGTTTTTTTTTGTTTTGTTTTTTAATAGAAGGGTGGTGGCATGGGGGGTTAGTGGTYAGCACTGTCGGCTCGTACCTCCAGGGTCTGGGTTTTGCTTGGTGGGTTTCCTCCGGGTACTCCGGTTTCCTCCCACAGTCCAAAAAACATGCAGATTAGGCTAATTGCCGTTTCCAAATTGCCCTTGGTGTGTGAATGAGCATATGAGTGAGTGAGCCTTCTGCCTTCAATCTGCCTTTTGACAGATTGACACCCCGTCTCCTGGGATAGGCTGCAGGCTCTCCCCGTCCCTGTATACAGGATAAAGCGGTATAGACAATGAGTGAGTGAGTAAGTAATAGAAGGGCATAGTGGCTGGACTACTAAAAAATCTATGCATGTACTTACGTTTCATGATTGTTCTCATCAGAATTTATAAAGTGGAAAAGGTATTGCACTTAAAAATATATTACACTGCAAAAGTGGTAAGGTTTGTACTTCCTCTATAGGTAGTTTGCTAGATTGACTTGGAAAATTATTAGCAAAGGATATAAAATGAATACTGGGCACACAGTACAAGCTTAAGTGTGTGTGTTAATTTGGAAGTTGGAAAAACTGGAGGTTCGTTTATTGAAATATGATAAAAGCTGAGGAGTAAATTAATCACCACATCTCATTATTAGCGGCAGGTGGTACAACCWAAGATTCTACCAGAACCTGACCTGGAGAGAGGAGCRGTAAGGATAGGAGAGAGGCAGCTAGATGAATTCAGAACAGGGCATATGAGCAAATCATGCCAGTCTAGAGAGCTGACAGGTGGCATATGGTGTCAGCGTGGGACGTGTAAGCACACAGCTGGGACAGGGCTGAGAGTTAATGCTATTGCTTTCAGATAACAGATAGGCTTTGCACCATAATGTATAATAGTTTCAGAAAGCTGCTACATACAATGGCATGAGTGCTGAGAGATCAATAGCTCATGTTCTAATGCTGCATAAGTGAGCATATGTCTGATGCATGTGTTTAACAAAAGGACAAGGTTGAATCGGAATCAATTCAAATCCAGCAGGCTGTAATGTAAATGATTAAAGGGATAGCTACTTACGTCCTTAGGTAATTTTGTCACTAACCTTAAATAAACTCTTTCTGAAGCTGAGGATCAGCACTCTGCAGAAGTAAAGCAAGAATATTGCAGGACTCCTGGATTAGATTTCTTCATGTATTCCTTCCAGCAATAAAAAATAATTACAGGAAATACATTTTTAAAAAATATATATTTATTCGAGTCACGGGGTGGTTGATTTTCAGGCGTGTTTTGAATTATTGCATGATCTAAAATTTTTTGAGTTTTACATCACCGAGGGACATCCTGATATCCCGCTGTAGAAGTTCCACTCATGACTGAATTGGTTCCACAGGGATTCAAACTCATCAAGGCCTTGAGGCAGGAAAGTGGTCATTATATTTTGTCCATCAAGTGCCACCATTAGATTTCGGGTTAGGTGCAGTCATGCAGTAGAATGGTTTTAATAACAAATGCATTTATATATTCAGTAAAAAAAAAAAAAATTTTTTTTGCATTTTTCTCTCACAGAGGACTGGACATACTTAACCAAAATTAAGATCATTTGTGCAAGACAGTTTTCCTTGCGGAATCCTTCAGGGAACACCAGTCGTGTCCAGTCTTGTTAATGTTAGCAGATGTCTTCAGCCCAACACATTTAGAAATGGCTCTTGGGGGGTCGTTTGAATAGGTAATGTTTCCAGCTTCCTGTAATGAGTCTACTTTTTCTCAAGAGGAAAAACTCTCTGTTGTACGATTAGACATATAGATTTGGATATGTATTTCACTATAAGGACAAAAGGACCCTCTAGGGCACTGTACGGTATGTTAATGCCTGCTCATTAGTTTGGAGGATTTCCTGTTGAGTAATTTATTGCTACAATTGCTTATTTTGGTCTCCAGGTCCAGCGGTTCCTGTGGGTGTGGATGTGCAGGTGGAGAGCTTGGACAGCATCTCAGAAGTGGACATGGTGAGATGACAGCACTGAAACTCTAAGAAGAGGATTAAATACAGTATATTCTGTATATCTCTGTATCATAGATACACTGATCAGCCATAACACTGATTAGCAATTATATACCAGAAAAGGCTCAGGTGACAGGATCATGGGCGCCCAAGGCTCATTTAATGGAGCAAAAGCTAGCATGTCTGGTGCAATCCCACAGAAAAGCCAATGCAGCAAAACTGAAAATAATCAATGCTGGCTACAATAGGGCGGCACCAGAACACATTGTGTCCCACAGCCCACCACTCATGAGGCTCGACAGACAAAGAGCCAGAGGACACAGTCTCGACGTCCAAATTCTCCTGATCTCCTGATCTCCTGAGCATCAATAGGATGCGCAAAACAGACAAGCCCGATCCACAGAGGCCCCACAGGATCCACCACCCAAAAGATCCTTCAGCAACGTCCTGGAGCCATTTATAAATACAGTAGACTATATTCTCAGAAATATTTACTCGCCTGTCTTCACATATGCATTTGCACTCGAGTAACATCCAATTCTTAATCCATAGGGTTTGATATGATGTTGGCCCTGCCCCCTTTGCAGCTATAAGAGCATCAACTCTTCCAGGATAGGCTTTCTACAAGGTTTAGGAGTGTGTTTATGTTTAGTTTTGTCCATTCTTCCAGAAGCACATTTGTGAGGTCAGACACTGATGTTGGACGAGAAGGCCTGGCTCAAAGTCTCCGCTGTAACTCATCCCATCGGTGTGCTATTGGGTTGAGGTCAGGACTCAAGTTCTTCTACATCAAACTCGCTCATCCATGTCTTTATGGACCTTGCTTCATGGACTGGTGCTGTTGGAACCATGTTGGAACAGAAAGAGCTAAGGGGCCAAGCACAACTGCCGAAAAACAACCCCACACCAGTTCCAACATGACAAGCAAGGTCCATAAAGAAGCTGCAAAAGGTGGGCCAACATCATATTAAACCTTATGGATTAAGAATCGGATGTTACTCATGTTCATATGTATATGAAGGCAGGTGACTGAACACTTTTGGCAATATGGTGTATGTATATTTGTAGAATATGTAGAATTAAAATATACTGTACAGGGAGAGCGCTATTCTTGGTCCAGTTAATTTCTGAAAATATCTTCCTATTTATTTATTTTAATTATCCTATAAAGATATTTAGCTTTATTTAAAAAACATCTGCCATGGTACTAAAATTGCAGCTGATATGTACAGTAGCTGGATATTCCCCAGCAGTATAATACAGCCAACTGGTGTTGCTAGACAGTTTATAAATAGCGTTTTGGTAATGTATATCATTTTAGTGTAGCAGTTCTGCACATTTGAATATATTTCTTAATGTTTCCTTTGTTTGTGCTGGTATCCAGTATACGCTTCAATAGCCGTTACTGAATTGGTCCCGCTGTTTGAATGGTCATGGGGATTTGCTGTTATGTAATACAGTAAGGAGGAAAGGAAATAAGAATGAGTCATCTAAGCAGACAGCGTATACGGTTTGCCCAGTGATAGAGGACGGAATTAACCAGAATCTCCCCATCTGCCCATGGCCAGAGAGACTCTAATCTCAGACACACTACACTGATGCCACCAGATACTAACATTACACAGTGTTAGGAATGCAAGAGCTTTTCCGTGACTGCATGCCAAATCCAATGTAAAGAAGAAAGCACGCTTTAAAATAATTTAAAGTCCATGCATTGGCCAGTGTCACTTTAATTATTATGTTTCCAGTTAAAAAAAGAGGGGATTGTTAGGATGTTCGGATGCAAGGGACGTTATGTGGAAACTTAATGGCAGCCGGGTATTAAAGTGTCAAAGTTCTGTTTGTTTTGAGGGTGTGTCCTGGTTTGACTCAAAGGGACTAGCAGGAATCATGCATGGAAAAAAAAAAAAAAAAAGAAACAGTGCTTCCTCTGGGATGGATTAGTGGATTWTTCTGGGATTTTCAGAAATCTGCCTTTCTTCTGAGCTCTCTCTTTCAGTGACCTGTACTTGACTGAATTTTGCTCAGCCAAAGCCACACATTAACCCTGAGTCATTCAATAGCTAAATGATGATCAAATGGCAACAGATCTAGCAGTTTTGCTGTAATATACCAGATCAGTMAAATCTATTCCTCCTGTCCCAGGACTTCACCATGACCCTATACTTGAGGCACTACTGGAAAGATGAGCGTCTGTCATTCCCAAGCACCACCAACAAGAGCATGACTTTTGATGGTCGTTTGGTGAAAAAGATCTGGGTTCCAGACGTTTTCTTCGTCCACTCGAAACGCTCCTTCATACATGACACCACCACGGACAACATCATGCTCAGGGTTTATCCTGATGGACACGTTTTGTACAGCCTAAGGTAAGGAGATGTTCAAGCCGACCCATGAAATGTGCTTTTTGAGTAATTGACCATAAGCACTTTTCTTTGATTTGTTGTTGTTGCTGTATATACTTTTTCAGAATAATCTAAAGTGGTCGAGGAAGCCTTAGTCTTTGAGGGCAGTACTGCAGAGCCATAACTCTGGGCTCTAATTCTCCCACTCTAACATAAGTTGGCTAAGATATGTGAAGTAGCAAAATCCCCAAACTATAATGGAGTCTGAACCTGTGGAGAGTTTTGCTAAAATACAAGTAGCCTTCAAGTCAAACTGGGATTTGTGATGGATGTCCTGATGAATAAAGGCACAAAACCATTTGTCATTTACAGAAGACTTTAATTACAGTGTGGTGATGATACTGTACACACCTTGCTCAGAGGCTACTGCAGTTGTAATGGGACATTCACGCCTGATCCTTGAAAATTAACCACTAACTCATCACCAACTTTTTATTTATGACATTTGGTAGACACCCTTATCCAGACTGATTTACATTTTATTTCATAAGGTTGAGGATTAATAGCCTTGCTCAAGGGCCCAACATTGGCTACTTAATAGTACTGGGGTTTGAACCTGGGAYCTTACAATCAACAGTCCAATGCCTCAACCACTGAGAGATCCCTGATTGTGGAAGAAGCTCATCTGTCCACATACAGTAATCAATCAATCACCCCMACACCACTTGGACATTACAGGACTTATTKTCACATCYSCCGTACAGTCCTGACATGTTTGGAGTTCCATTAAAGGAGTTCCTGGGAGGCCAGATTTTCAGCTTTACACTTTAGGCAGTAAGATCATCGCTCTGGCATACTGAGAAAACTTTCTACCTTGATGGTATACAAGCTCTAGTGAAACACTGGGATAAGTGCATTAGTGTAGCAAGGACTTATATAGAGAAATAAAGTGAGTTTTTACTCTCATAACTCTCAAAAAGAAAAGAAAAAAGTAGTTTTATGAAAGGGAAATTCCATGAATAAGGCAATATGGATGTAATAATTCCTCCTTTGTAGGGCAGTGGTATTACAGTGGTAAAGTAATTAGTCTACAGATTAGAAGATCCAAAAAAAAMCCCTCAATGTCCAAAATGCCACACTTGGCTCCTTGATGCGAGACTCTTCAAATGCTCAAACAGTTAATGCTGTGAGTTACAGGGTTACTGATCAGAAGGTCAGGGGTTCAAGCCCCAGCACCACCAAGCTGCCACTGTTTACTTTCAAGTGTTGTATCCTATCTGACCCCAGCTTCCTCACGGGGATATTTGAAAAAAACGATCATTTCACTGTGCTGTAAGGTACATGGGACAAATAATTGAATATTGTTATTTTATATTGTACCTCTCACCTGGGTGTTTGTGATTTTTCTCATGCAGGGTGACAGTAACTGCAGCRTGTAACATGGACTTCAGTCGCTTCCCGCTTGACACACAAACCTGCACTCTCGAGCTAGAAAGCTGTATGTTTAAAAAAAATGTATACTTACACATTTAAAATCCTGTCTGCTATTTATATACAGTCTGAATGGTCCGAGAGTTGTTTTCCTTACATACTATACATATGTCTATATACAGTACGTTTATATAACCGACTGGTTGTCTGCGTGCAGATGCCTACACAGATGAGGATCTCATGCTTTACTGGAAGAGTGGAGATGAATCCCTAAGCATAGACGATAAGATTTCGCTCTCCCAGTTCCTTATTCAGAAGTTCCACACCACCTCCAGATTGGCCTTCTATAGTAGTACAGGTACAGTACCGTTCTYAGAGAATCATTTGGGCTGTTTTTTGTGTGGGGCATCAAAACATGAAGCCTKAAATCCTTTAATCTGCTCAGCGTCTCCTGACATATTAAACATGTTTTGTGACTCACCATCCYGTGATTTCAACCACCTGATGTTTATTCATGGAACATTCTTTGAGGTCCCAGGTTCCTACTGTATAATCATGTTGATTAGTTGAGGCTGTGATTTAGGACTATACTATTGAAGTGTGCTGTGTTTATTCTGTTCTATCTCATCTTCGTGGTGCCATTGTCAGCCACCTCAAACCTTTGTACGGAGGATTAACCCTGAACACTATAAACCCCTYGAATATGACTAGTCATTATTTTYTGTCATGTCAAAGTGTGTTTTGTTGGCATGATCAAACGGTATGATGTCTTTGAGTCTCACTTTATACAGAATGACTCAGGTTTGTCAGGATTTGTTTATCCTTGATTCTTGTTCGGCACAACTTCAAAAATGAGTTCTCAGCCGTTTCCTGAAGCTTATTTTGTGCTAGACTTTTAAAATGCTGAGTAATTCATCCTCTGTGAATGGTTTTTGTCGTGTATCAGTCGGAATTTAAGCTTCAAACGCAACACTGGAACAGGTCCGTGGGGCGTTCAAGTCAAACCAGGACTTTTGTTTATGCAGAATAACACGCTGGCCTCCCGAGAACTCCTTCAGAGGTCCAGATATGTGGAAATGGCTTGGAGTGAGGTCAGGATTGTATGGGAATGTGTCAATGACTCCCAGCCGGGTTCTTGTAATGTGCAAGTGGTGTTGGTGAAGGATTGTGTGTACAGTTYCCATAGACAGATGCRTCTCTTGCAAGTTGCCAACAAGTTATCCRTCTTTTTTTAAGCATTCCAACCRCTGAATGTTCACAGGAGCGACTCTAGTGGACTTTGAGCCACATCAGACTGGATCGTCATTCACAGACGTATGATTTCCTTTAAAACCATTTTATTGTCTCATCACTGTACTGTGCTTGAAGTCTTCTGTAAATTTTAACTGATTTTACACCACAAGTCCTGGTTTGACTTGAACGCCCCTCCTATTTCCAATAAATTGTGATTTGCCTGATTGTTTACTAACTTGTCACTTCAATTTAATATCAGTTTGTTTATAAGGTTAAAGAAATTGAGATAACATTAAAATGATTCCTAAAGTTAGAGACAATTTTCTCGACAGATTAAAAACAAACAAGGGTTGTGAAGTTCGAATCTTGATCAAGTTCAGTCATTAATGTTCCTGCAAGTTCCTGTAAAGGAAAAKAAAATAAAATGATTAATGTTCTGCTCTTCGGTTTGATCACTCCCYCTTGCAGGTTGGTACAACCGCCTGTACATCAACTTCACCCTGAGACGTCACATTTTCTTCTTCCTGCTGCAGACCTACTTCCCAGCCACTCTGATGGTCATGCTGTCCTGGGTGTCATTCTGGATCGACCGCCGCGCCGTCCCTGCCAGGGTTTCTTTAGGTACAGGATCCATAGATCATTTGGTGCAGTTTACTAAACACTCTCGATGTTACTACCAAATGATTCTTATTGGTAAGCCTTCCCTGCATGATGTAGCCCCATAGGTGTATTTAATGTTTTCTTAGAATGATTTTTATTAGAAGATGTTTCTTACCATGAACGTTATGTGCAGTGTTCCAGATAAATAAAAATAAAGCAAAAATCCACTTGGCGCGTCAAGCTAACTATATTTCAATAATCATTTATTCATTTCCATCCCATCTGGGTGACTCCTCTCCCCCATGAACTGTTCTTTACCAGAAGCTGAATAAACGCAATTCTKTGTTTGCTGAGATGAAAATTCTTGCGTTTGTTTGAAACGAGTGCAGTGCCTGAAACCAAGTTAGTAAAGGATTTTTAATCAGCATGACAAACAGCAGCTGTTCCTCTTACAAATATAGTTTATACAAATTAAAAGAAATTAGTTGAATGCAACATTTTAAAACCAAGATGCTTACATGTGAGTGATGGAATGCTTCTCGTAGGACTATTGATTGAGGTTTATGGTTTAATTGAGATTACTATAAGGCCAGGGGGGTAGTACAGATGTTAACACAACGCTAATGTTTTTTTGTTGGGCTTGTACTTGTTTTTATTTTAGAGTT
>QMIH01001786.1:35121-61580 GCA_003987875.1 Clarias batrachus | reverse complement strand
TGTGTGTGTGTGTGTGCGTGTGCGCTGCAATGCCTTGGTACCTCATCCATGGTGTACCCTGCCTTGAGCTCTATGTCTCCTGGCAGGCTCTAGGCTCCAGGTTCCATACAGGATAAAGTGGTATAGATGATGAGTGAGTGAGTGTTCGATTTGAACCRAAGCGTTACAGTAGCACACTTTGGCCACGCATCTCCAGGGTTGAGGCTTCGATTCCTGCCTCAGGTCTGTGTTAGAGTTTAGGGTTAGGGTTAGCTGTCCCCCCCTGCTTGGTGGGTTTACTCTGAGGTACCCCAGTGTCCTCCCACCTTTCAAAGACATTGCAGATTAGTTTAATTGCCATTCTCGAATTACTCATTCTGTATGTGTGTGCCTGCCTCATACCCAAAGTCTCCTGGGATCAGCTCCAGTCATAAGTGATATAGAAGACGAATGAATGAAAACTATTTGAAGCACATCCAGAGGTGAAGATCTAAAGATGTTTCTCAATGCTCTACCCACTCAAATCAGATTTCAAACTGTCCATTCCGCTGACTCGTGAGTTCAAGTCCACAAGATCACATGGTAAGGCTCCATGGTTTAAAAATTAGCGAGTAGGTGATGGTGTGATGGAGATGTTCCGCACCATGACTAGAAAGTGGTATCACAGTGATATTTTTGACTTATAACAATAMGTCACCAGCATTTCATGTCACTGTATGTAACTCCAGCCTGTTACAACAGCAACAGATGCAGATTGGAYGACGATGTGGTGGATTTGGGCTGCCAGTCTGTACAGCTGGAGTCTAATTATCTAATTTTTTTGTTTGTTTCCTCAGGCATCACCACGGTGCTCACCATGTCCACCATMATCACCGGTGTAAATGCGTCCATGCCCAGAGTGTCCTACATCAAAGCCGTAGACATTTACCTGTGGGTCAGCTTCGTCTTCGTCTTCCTCTCCGTCCTTGAGTACGCGGCTGTCAACTATCTGACTACCGTGAAAGACGGGAAAGAACGCAAATACAGGGAAAAGGCCCGACATCAGGTGTGGTTTATCTTTCTGAAGAATATTTCTACATCACTTATAAATAGKTTYGGGAAATTATGTTAATATTATTTATAAACAGCAACAAACCTTATGCTTTTATTTCAGGACTAGACGTGCCCGCGAGTTTAATTGCACACTCACAAGCATATAACATACAACTCCATCTGTTGAATTTTTGAATAAACAAAAATCTTTTACGTTAATGTGAAGGTGTGAGATATCGCATTTATTTTAATTACACACTCATAAGCATGTATTAAAAAATGTACATCGACCATCTGTTGAATTTTAAAGTGGACTAATTATTTTTCTGGACTAAAATGCACTAATTATTTAATTTTTTATGATATAAGGGTGCGGATATATACATTTAAATGTCAAAGCAGCGTACAGTATCATCTCTTCCTGAAAGCCTATGTTGCCTCAAGCTCGGCCGAATATACCTGGGAAAACCCCATTAAAATTCATTCAGTTGTTTTTCCATGATGCATGCACAAACAAACAGACAGTAAAAAATTCTTTTACTTAGTACTATTACTCATCTTACGTCTACACGTTATTTTCCTGCAAACACCTTCAATGTACAGACGCGCCAACATTACAGTTTTATCATATGTCTAATTACTTGAATTAAATTTATTTTAGCAGTCTCTGCCGTGTACATGTGGCCTGCCTCATGGCAAAAGCATGATGGTGGACGGGACGTACAGTGAGGCAGACAGCAACAGCCTGGCCGGTTACAGCCGTGCACCCAACGGTCCTGAGGAGTTAAACGATAAACACGAGCGCATGGTGGTGCACCTCGCTGTTGACAGCGACTCGACAGGCGGCAAGAAGAAAGGCCTGCGCGGCCGCATCATCCACAGCACTCACGCCATCGACACATACTCGCGCATGATCTTTCCTGGAGCATACATCTTTTTCAACCTCATCTACTGGTCCGTCTACTGGTGAACCCTCGCAGCTGGGGAATACAGGGTTTTTGTTTTTCATTACAATGCATTTTAATGGGAGCCCAAAGACAACGAGTCAGCTTTTAGATGGATACAAGTGACGCAAGAGTACTGTAGATTCGCAAAAAAAATTTTTTTTTTTTTTTTAAACATGGCAAATTTATAAGGACTTCAGCTAATCAGTCTGATCTCTCCAATACATGGATGTACTTTAAATAATGGATGAGCAATCAAATGGAGGATGAACCTTTTTAAACTCATGACATGGATGGCAATAGGATGTTTCATTGCTCAGATACACACACACACACACACACACACACACTACACCACAAAGTCTGCTTAACTTTCGAAAATCTCAGATTTCTCCACTGTATTTATTTATTTATTTATTTATTATTTATTTATTTAATTAAATAAATGGACTGCATTTCGCTTTAATTCGCTTTAATTTTAATCACAAAACTTATACCACTCTCATGGTTGTAGAAGGTAGGACTCTAAACTGTGAATTTTATGCTTAAATTTCATGCACTAGCCAACAACTCATCATTTAAATGGGAATTTACCTCCATTCCACAATACCAGCATCTAATGTGTAACGTACGGCAGGTTCATAGATTGGCATGACGCAGGAGGATACTGATGAACATTTTGAAAGACTAAGAGTATAATGGTGTAAGGAGTACAATACAATGGGGGGCATCAGGTTATGGGCAGACAGTCACGGACAGGGCGATGGTGACGTTTATAAAGCAGCATGACTTGTAGTATACTACAGCACTTTTCCAGCCGTTACAGTATCCAGATGTTTAATAAGTTACCGACAATTATTTTACTTGAGAAATCCCTAGAACTCAAACTGAACTGCGTTTTTAAAAGTAATTATGAAAAATCGAAACACCCATCACCTTGTGAAAAATGTGGTTCTGCTGGTCTCTTATAAAGGGTCTGGATCTCATTTCTTTAATCYAAGTAAAAACATTCCGATTAGAGATTCCACCTCAACTTAGAGTTACGCAGTTGAGTTGGAATCTCTAATCGGGTCATACTGAAGTCCATGTAAACGTAGCTAGTTATTGTTCTAGAGTGTGTATTCCAGAAACTCTTTATCTACCTGGATTTTCACTTACATCAGCCTGGAGTGTACACTAGATGGTGAGAAAAGAAATAAATTGACAGTTCTCTGGGGTAAAATGCCTACTTGATAAGAGAGCTAACAGGTAAATAGGCAGGCTGGTGGAGTTTGGGATACAGTGGTACCTCATACTGTTTCGAGTTCTCAACACGAAATGTCATATTGCAAAACGCATTTTCCCATAGGAGATAATGCAAATGTAGATAAACCGTTCCATCCACCTAAAAATATTACCAACATTACCAATTTCCAACACTATAGTCATATTTTTGCATATAAAAAAATCTAAACATTTAGGAAAGACATGAAAAAAAGTCAAATATTAAATAAATAGACATTAAACCTCACTTAACCTTCATTTATGAGTCCTCTCAGCACCGGCTGCTTTAAAAACTAAACTCTGTTTTCTCCTTGGACCGTCCATGATAACATTCTTGAGACCCATGGTACTACTGTATGTCTTCACTAACTCATGCACAAAAAACAACCCACAATTTTTTTCTTAACTTGCTTCCCTTGGCTTTCCTCTGACATAAACAAGTTTTGAACGGCTCCCAGTTTACGCGCAACTTTCAAAATTTAAGCTCTTAAGGTAAAAACTCATTAGCGGCGTGTTCGTACGTCGGGGTACCACTCTATAAGCATTTSGTCTTGGTGCCCCCTGGTGGCTGAGTTTCCCTAAGCAACCGATTATTTATGCCGCTTATACTGTAGCTACAAATGACCTAGCCATAATTTGACAATTGTACCCTGTGAGAAATGATCATTTAATTATCATTTAGAACATTTAGTGAGCTGATTCTAACCAGTTAAACCTTAATGTTTGTGAAACATTGCAAACGGATATGTGTTTCTTTAGTGCCTAGGTGCCGCCTCTTGGCTGGGTCATCTCATTTACAGTAGGTGACATTTTACGTGAAGAATATTTCTTCTTCATCTTATTATTATTATTTAAACATCGTTCATCCTTCTAAATCATGCCTCTTGATTTGCTAAATTCTTTTAGTGGAGTGTATTATGGTCGTGAATTATGGTAYTGCTTCTCAGTATAGGGATCGTGAAGCATCGCCAGGGCATCTGATTTATTTATTTATTTATTTTTATTGGGCTGTGGTGGTGGAAATCTCTACCCATCCATATCAAAGTTTATTTAATACTGGGTTTTTATGGTTAATCTCCAGGTAAATTAAATGGGTTTAATCCAAACATCAATAAGTTAAAAACAAGTAAGCTGATAAATAATGTAAGAGCACATTTTTTGATGCCACTGGGTTGGTTGGTTCTTACTTTAGAATTATATTTAGAGATAATGCTAAAAGAGATGCTTTAATTTGTTTTCAATTAAAAAGAGAGATTTTTTTCACAATCATCTTTCATTATAATGTTATACACTGTATTATTTGTTGAATCTTCACCTGTTTTGTTTGCACATACACATACTGCACATAACACTSTTTAGTTATGTGATTTATATTCATATTTTGCTTAAATGCATTATGGAAAATCAAGTCAGGTATTAAGTCACATTTTGGGTGATTTGAGTTATTAAAATATTGAAATTGGAAGCATATTGAAATATTGATGTTTGTTACTGTATTGTGCCCAGTTCCTGACATGTGGCTGGTGCAATAAGGTGGCTTATAATGAAAAAGTGCATTTTTTAAAATTTATCGCAACTATAGTAAMGTTGCACTTAAAGTGCTTTAAACAATGTTTAGGATTAAAACTTTCTCAGTTATGCTGAAGGAGCAGGAAAATTGGTTATTCATCAACTGATTTTTKGGGGGAAAATTTTGGGGCTCAAAATTTTCTACATTTCACCTAATGCATGGTATTGGCTGCAATGCAAAACTAACCTTAGTGACTTAATACCTGACTTACAACAGGACACGAATATGTTTCACTATCAACAGAGCAAACTTGAGTTAAATGAAGAGGTTTAAATAACATCCAACTAGCTTTTGGTTTGTCAGATATGTTTAAGTTAAATGGCCGTCCAAAGTCTGAGTATGCGCAGGATCCTCAGGACAACAGAGCGGTTTTTCCCCATCATGCAACGAGCATGTTTTCTGCCTGGTTAGCCAGCGCGCTCACCGCGCTCATGGGCACAGCYGATCCTCAGATCACCGCTCTGTACTGACCGCTGTACCCTTACTGCAAAAAGCTGAAATGAATGTATGCTTTTCTTTTTATTTCTAGATATTCATAAAGGTTGCGTAACTCCAGTGGAAGTGAAATGCATGAGATTGTGCTGTGAATATTTTTCCATGATGTTTCTGTAAACATTTGTCTGTTTTTTTTTTTTTTTTTAAACAGCAGTTTAAATAAAGATTTAACTTCTCTTTTGGTTGAAGTGACCGACATTTAGGTTTTTTTTTTCTGGACTGCAATTGATTTGATATATCCACTAAAAAGTGTACACACAAAGTTGTTTTAATTATGAACAGAACGGTATGCATTTTTAAGCAGAAGCAATGATATGTTTAAAAAAGCATTATATATGAAAAGTTTCTAGACATCATTTTTAAAAATGTACTCCATATGTATACAGTATGTGTAAAGGTTACGGAATAAATCAAATGCTGCATAAAAAAAATCATAGTTGCAAATTGCCTAATTAAAAATTATTTTCGAAGCATTAAAAAGTTAATTTAATTTAATTTAATTTAAATAACTCAACTGACATAAAAAAAGAAAAGAAAATATTATATAGAAAAAAATAAGGATAAAAGTATGCAATGTTACAATGATCCCCATAGTCTTGCGATTTCAAAATCCTCCATAAATTTTTCAACAGGATTCAAGTCGGGCCATGCTAGGACTTCATAAGTTATTTTGGGTTTTTTAAAGCGCCTTCGAAAAGGTTGAAAAAAGGAAGAGTTCACGAGGCAGGTGTGGGAGTGCGATTTGTGATTTGATTTATTTGGGGTTATTTCCCACAAGACTGTTCAGTATGGCCTTTTTAAATTAAATATAAATGTTAAACCCAAACTGAACACTTTCTCAGCGGGAATGCAAATTATGGAAATGAATAGTGACAATTACATTTTAATGCTAAACTGTCGATGATTAGTTTTGGTCATTTATAAGACGTGAAACTCAATTATAAGAGTAAAAACTCCTTTTATTTCTCTATATAATCCGCTGCTACACTAATGCACATATCCCAGTGTTTCACTAGTGCTAGTGCTTGGACACCATCAAGGTAGAAAGTTTCCTCTGTACGCCGGAGCCGCGATCAGACTGCCTTCTATATGTCTGAAACCCTGGCCTCCCAGGAACTCCGTAAACAGCATGAATGTGTAAATGAATGTGTAAATGAGTGAGGTCCGCTGGCTTAGTTGTTACCAGGGTTGTGGGTTTGAATCCTGCCTCTGTTCTGTGTGCGTGGATGTTCTCCTTGTGCTTGGCAGGTTTCCTCTCACATTGACATTACCAAATTGCCCGCAGTGTAAGGTGGTACCCCACCGTGAGCCCTGGGTTTCAGGAGTTCCAGACCCTACACATACAGTATAAGAAGCTAATGGATGGATGGTAACTGTGGCTCTGCTCCAGTATATTTCAAGATTCTTGGTTGTCAGGTTACTGTCGATGTGTATAACTACTGTACAAGCCGCAACAAGGTGTCACACTGGATAAATCTCCCTTTTTTATAACCGTATTAGAATTCAGAGACTTTAATTCCAAAATTGAACAAAACTTACTGGCAGAGCCTCGACCTTCTCTTGACATTTCCTTCTCAGAAATGCCAGAGAACTGAGATGTTTCTTATTTGATGAGATTTCCTAAATCCTCCGAGGATCTTGCTTTCTCAGACAGGGATCTTATGCATGTGTGTAAGCCAGTAATCCATGTTGGAGACTGCATTCTGAGCAGAGTTAATCCCTCATACAAACAAATATTATATTCAAGGAGTCYTCCAGGTTGCTTGTATTCAGAATTGGAATCGTCTCTTGACAGCTAGAGGTAGAAACGTCTGTAACACGACTCCATGAATCCTAAATCAGTAGGAGGAGGACACAAAAATGCTTTCAGGAATAATAAGAAAAAAAAAATCACACACTTTCTGATGGTGACAGTTTGAGCTAAATTAAAAATCTAAAAAAATAAATAAATAAAAAACATTGTGGCGCTACATTGAATATTGCACCTTTTATGGTGTCAGCACTAGAATATTTATTAAATCAAGAAATCAGGTTATTCATCACAGTATATGCACTAAGCAGCCAAAACATTATGACCACCTGCCTAATAGTGAGTAGTTCCCCACTTTGCTGACTGATGCACATGGGGAGTGAAGGCTGGTGCATGTAATAAAAGCACTATTGTGGATCAAATGAATGAAAAGGTTAATGCTGGTGCCAATAGAACGGTGTCAGAATATAATATTAATCAAGTGGTTATAATGTTATGGGCGGTCATAAATTKTTACTATTGCTAAGCAAAAAGGAATGCAATGAAAATGAACTCTGTTTGTGAGCCTTAGTCCTTCTGTACATATCCTAAGGCAATACACTTCCCCAGCCGATGAATGACCTGGAGAAGACTGTGTTTGAAGACGCCTGCCATGAAATGTTTTTTTCAAGCGATGGAAGAGGAAGAAGTCACTAGGTGCCTGTTTATAACTACGCTGGAGCATAGTGACCAKACAAGGCAACCAATAGGTCATGTTTGCATTGTTTCAATTTAAATGCAAGAAATGTATAATAGCATGCAATTCAATTAAAAAAAAAAATTGTGTGTGCCATTTTGGTTAAGAACCTCTACCGGCATTCTGTTCATGAAAATATAGARACATCTGAGTAAATTTTATGACCGCCTGTATATATACAGTATATTATGTATACATAAATTAATGACTAACTAATGATCATAAACAGGTGGTTAAATTTTGGCACCAAAATTTTGATTTTGATTCTAAAAAATGAGTCATCGAYTTTGAAATTGAAATAGTAAGAATAAACTTTTATCTCTTTGTCAAACATCATTTTTTTATTCTAAATCATCCCATCATTCCTTTAAACATACCTTTTTTCACATAATGCTACAGTAAGTCTCTGCAGCCTCTGTTGTCTCATCCTCCTTATAATTCAAATAGCACCATGCAGCACATKCTCTAAAGCTCWGACCAGAATTCTCTGCATCTGTCCCTCTAATAGCAGAACCTTTCAGATAATTACGGCTACCTACAGTAACTGCTGCTATGTGGCCATATAATCCAAAATGATGCTCTGTGATGAGGGGTTTCCTTTCTCCTGCTTAGCTCGATAAATGTGACACCTCATTATTTCACTATACATTTGCAGGAGAATAAAGGAAAGAATGTGACTGGATTTATTAACTATTGCAAAGAACAAATGTATACTTTTTTTTTTTTGAGATGTTGCTGAATTTTAAAATTGGATTGTCAGTGGGTTTTGATTAATTTTCTAGAACTGAAGTTTTGCCTGCGAGGCAAATCTCAGGTTTATACATTAATGCACTTTTTTCTAATAATAACAACACATCAACAGTCTCAATAAAAATGTTTCATTATGTTAAAGCTTTCTGTAGGGAGATGTTTATTTTGCATTCATGGAAGGAGGTTCCAAGTCTTCGTACTGCAGGAGCAACTGATTTAATGTAAATGAAACACGTTTCACAAACACTAAAAGTACAACATTAAAAGTAACTTTCTTGGGAAAATTGGGAAGTTGGGGCTCAAAGGTGGTACTGTACACACATGCTCCTGGGCAAAACACTGAAAACAGCCCATTTGTACCCCACACAGGTCCTAAGATGGTTGTGAGTCCAGTGAGAGTGTAACTTTTGCTTTAACATGATCCCTTGTGATGACTTCAATAGGGAAGTCGGTGCTTTGATTCTGAGCCAGGTATCTTGGGGAAATGTTGGTTCTTGGGCATTGCTTTTTGGATTACTTGAGAGAGGAGACCTGGCTGAATGTTGCAATGATGTACAGTACTGTGGACATTTGTGCAAAACTGAGTGAGAATCTAATTAAAATCTGCACTCAGTTAGCTCRTTTTTTTTGCTGACTCATTGTCTGTATGCTGTAAAAAAAAAAAACATTCAAATCCAGGATTTCATTTTAATTTCAATTGTTGAAATTTTCCTGCCATTCAGCACAATGTGTCACGTTTCAGATCAAAAGCGAGTGAGCTACTGTAGGGTAGCGGGAGCAAAGTGGTTTGGTGCACATCCCAGACAGATCATCATAACTTGCTATTTTACAAAGTCAACCATATGTCCCATGTTACAGTATATTATATAATTTTTGTGGAGGTGTGTGGAAGATTGAGGGAGGTAATGACCTCTAAGTCAAATCAGAACAATGGGAATTTTGGGAAAACCATTAGTTTTCCCAAAATTAATTTCCCAGAGAGTTCAACATGCAATAAAAGTTTTTGGGCAAAAAAAAATGCAACAATAAAAGTATAGCCTTTCAGCACTCATTAACCTTTAATTGCATACAAAGTACCACATTTAGATTTTTTTTTTGTATAAGGCTTTTGACAATGGGTATTGTCACAAAGCATGTTTATAAATAAATAAAAAAAATCATAAAATAAATAAATAAATAAATAAAAAACAAAAAAATTATAGATGTATCCCAATTAAGAGCCTTTCGGGATTTTTCAACTTTCAGGAAAGAGGACTTTGTGTTTTGTTTTTTGCTTTGTATTAGTGTAAACTAAAATAGTGTTCTATTTATATTTGTTCAAGATAATTCATAAAACAGTAAAAACAACATGAGCTCTACACAATATCAGCTGGGATTTCTTTGCATGGYAAAGTAACAGTTTTAGACAAGCATTAAAACAAGCAAAGAGATTATATCGTACTTAATTATAGACATCTTGTTTTGTTAGTATTGTATGGTTTAAAAATCAGGGAAGCATCTACAGTATATCTAGTGTAACAGTAATCCACATCTCTCTCTCTCTCTCTATCTCTCTCTCTCTGTAGATTATCCCTGTGACCATCTTAAACAAAGCTCTTGTTAATCAAACCAATTCTTCTGTGATTGCTAAAGACGACTGATAACAAACCAATCTCGAGCAGTGCTTTATGATCTTGCCTTTGAGCATTAGCTATATGAATAGATGTTTGAACTCTGAGCCCTGTTCAATCAGTCAGCTGACAGCTGCTTAGCACAGATTAAGCACTAATGAAGTGATACAAACGGGGGAAGATAAAGGGTTATGTAATGCATGGAGACTGGCTCAGCATCGAACGCTACCCACCAAATCCAGATTAATTCCATGTAGGGAGAGCAAGACAGATGGGGGTGTTTAAAAGCAAGAGAAAGAATATGGGCAGAATAATATTTCTGAAAAAAAAAAAAGTTTTTATCTTGGATATGGATGTAATTTTGTTCAAAGCCTGGACACAGACCTGAGGCACAAACTGTGTTTGGTTCATCACTAATGGAAAAGCAAGGTCTAGAACAGAAAAATATTGTTGGATGAAAATGTTGCAATGCCAAAAATGACAGTAAAGGTTAGAAGGCATTGACGTGAGTCATGTGAAAAGAATTTAAAGCCGATAACCGCTGTTAATTATATAGTCCTCTGCTGAATGGAGGGTGATTTATGCAATAACAACATAACCCATGTATTGAAAATGCCTTGTAAAAGTTGATGTTTATGGAAATGTCTCAGACCTACGGGTGAAACTACAGTAGTTTCTGGAACAGAAATATATAAGCTGAAATCTGAAGATCAGGCCGGTGATTAGTATACTGGTGATGCTGAATGCTGCATGGTTGGAACAGATGGGAGGGGAAATGAAGTTGCTGCTCAGATTGTTATATAAACAACTCCTTTTTTTATTGTATCTTAAGGCACTATGCAGCCTGTCGCAGTAAAACATTTGTTCCCATTTTTTAAATGTAATCAGCAAAACTAAATTTAATAATATGATTGCAAAGCATCAATGATGGGGGTCCAAGCACCTGTGTCATCGCCATTCCGGCGCACCAGAATAACAGTGGGCACATGCATTGTGAGCATTTCACAGGCATTCTTGCTGACTGTAAAAGTAGGCAGCGTCATCAGTGTGAGGGATCACCTCTAGAGGGCACTGTGTGCCCGATAAGTTTGTGTTTGTAGTTTGTGTGGTTTGTGATGAGGGAGCTCACCTGAACCGAGGTAGCTCATTAAACCTTCTATAAATAGCAGTTTGTTCTGGGAAACTGGGTCGAGCATTAACAATGTCAAGTGGACATTTATTTTGGTTTTGTATTTGGTTGAAGTTATGTTATGTAACCTCTGTTTTAAGTAGGCTCTAGTTATGTTATATTTATGTTCATTGTGCTTTTGTGTTGTGAAGCTGTTTGTGTAAGTACTGTTGAGTGTGTCTCTAGTGTTTGTTTGCCTCTTGTTTAGGTCGCTGTATGTTTAGATTATTTGTATGTTTAGCCACATGAGTGCTTAGCCACTAGTAGGGTTATCCGCTAGTAAGTTTAGCCTCTAGTAATATTGGCCGCTAGTGGCTTTAGTCTCTAGTATGGATTAGCCTCTAGTGTGTGTTTAGCCTCWAGTGTGTGTTTAGYCTCTTGCATGTTCGATTTCCCCTGTAGGTTCAGTTATTAACCAGCTTAGCTACTAATCCTCTTAGTTACTAACTCGGTTCGGTCATCATCCCCTTCTACAATAACCAGTTTAGATACTCACCTGACTAACCATTAACCCATTCACTTGTTAGTCTCACCTGTCCCCAGTCTCTCCTGTCTCCAGTCTCGTCTCTGTTTAGGGTTCAGCTCCCCGTTTCTTGTGTTTCATTAAGGAGCCTGTGTTCTATGGTTTGTTCTATGGTTTGTTATTAAAAACGACTCTGAACTTTAAATACCTTCTGCACCTATGCCTGCCCTTTATCATCCCATGGMAACATCAGCCACAAATACCACCTGTTCATGACAATCAACAGCTTTTATATAACTAAGAAGGTTATTAGCCACTTTTTGTCATAAGTTTAAGGCCTCACCATCTGAACCGTTTAAGAAATTTAAAATCCCTTAACAATTTTGCATCCTCAATGTCTTGAGATCATATTCGTGGTGATCATATAAGTCAATAAAAATCATATTCCATTGTGTGTGTGTTGCAATCAACCCAAAATAACTGACTTCCTGTTGAGTAGAGCTCATGACATTCATAGTGAAAGTTAATCTCCTGTGAATTCTCTGTGCCACGCCCAGGGCTCACGGCAGCAGATTTCAAACTGTGTGCTGATTTTGCCGATTTTGATGTTTTAAGCATGCTAAAACCTCTATTAAACCTCCGATGCTGCAAAAAAAGGCCCATCACATCAGCTCTATCAAAGCACAGCACTATCAGAGCCCTGATAAATAAATATGGGTGGCTTATAGTATTGTGCAATACTGTACTGAGTGCACMGTACTCTATAATAATTGCCAGTGCAGGAACACTTTGGAACAAACTGCACTTTTAAGGTATTAGCAAACAACCACTGTAGATAGGAGTGTTTAAGTAGCCTAGACATACAATTAGGGATAATTGATTAAGAATTTAAACGATTCTGTAGTACTGTATCTACTACCTTGTACACCACATGCAATCACACCCGCTATCCAGGCAGAGAGCAGTATTGGACATARTATTTTCTGCAGTCTTGTTTTTGAAGAACGGTAGAGAGACAATTTGTTTTTACATCTTTATTGGTTATTTATTCTGTTTGTTTCAATACACAATTAGGACTTTATTAGATTGTCTCACTTTGTTTGTCTCACCTAATTTGTTAGATTTGTGCCTACCACACAATTGTGTGTTTAACTGCAATGAATTGATAAATAAATAAAWAAATGTTTGTTATCATTAATTATTAATGATGAATTGTTAATTAATTGTCAAATGTTCAACTACCGGGTTTGGAAAATGTGTGAAATATTGTATGGAATCCCACTTACTACTAATTCAACAAGAACAACAACAATTGTAATAATAATAATAATAATAATTATTATTATTATTATTATTATTATACACATACACAGAAAGAATTGTCAAATACAAAAAGCTTCAACAAATATATAGAATATTATTATGAATTGTAGAATGTATGCTGAGGTAAGTTTTTTTTTTCTCTCTACAAAATTAAAGACATCTCTGTCTGCAAGACATTTCCGAAACTAATGGGGTAACTGAATAATAAAGTTAAAACACTAAAGGTTTCCAGAGGCTTTTGTTTAGAGTGTTTGCCTTGTCAGTCAAATGGTGCCATCTAATGGACCACTGAAGCTTGAAGCTGAAACTAACATAAAAAAAAAATAGAGAGGAGACTCTATTTCCAGGTGATGTCACAGGCGTTCAGTGGGATAGAGCTCAAAATCTAGGGAAAGATCCATAAATGGATATAATGTACAGATGTGTCCAGGTATGGACATGATGTGCTATGTGCAGTCTCATTACCGTCCATAAGTACATGATTCACTGTATTTATAATTATCATTAGATTGAATGTTATTCAAATCTGACAAATGTCTATACTTCAAGCACTAAATTCCTTATTCAGCAGCGTGAATCACTGAAATAGTGGAGACTGGAAAGAAATGTACAGCCAACTTGATCAGATGAAACTGGAGACCCGGGAGAAAACCCATGCAGTCACAGGAAGAGCAGTGATAGTATTACAATGATAATAATTGAGGTCCGGATTTAACTGAGTACACCGTACCATTGATTCTTCATGCAACCTGCTAAATCACTATTCCACTACATTAGTTGAAAATTAGTTGAAGCAGATTTTTATTTTTTTTTAATACAAGGTATATACAGAAAAATGAAAGATCCATTTTTATGACTCCACTCTGAATGTTACAGGTTTGGTGCTGAATGCCCAGAGAGCACAACAAATAATTTATGTCTAGCCTCAGGTATAACACAAACCAAGTTCAGGCTGAATGGCCAAGAAAGAAAACATAGAATGATTTTACAGACTGCTGTACAGAATGCATTTCCTCAGGATTTAGACTCCGGTCATCATGTAGACAGATAAAGCATTGATTTGTTTTTCTAAAGTTCAGGAGATCACTAGTGCAGCACTCCAGAGTCACTCCTGCAAGGCAATAAGACAAACAATGTACGTAAATACGATAATATAACCTGATGAATAAATCATCTACATTAGCAACAGTCCACAGAAAACATCTTCCAAGGGCAAATAAGATAGTTCTTTTAAAAAATAACCAATTCCCCTAAACATTTTAAAATAGCAGTATTCAAACTCCTGATGAAATGTATCAGTCAGGATTTAGGCCTCATCACTGCACAGAGACAGCGCTGGTTAAAGTGGTAAATGACCTACAGTACCAGTCAAACATTTGGACTTATTTTTCTCAAAACTATGAACTAAGTAATAAAAACAAAAGCTAGTTGTTATTTTAAGACGTGAAGGTCAGTCTTTTTGGAACAGTTCTTGCAAGAACAGTATTGCCAAGTGCATTTGCAAAACACATCAAGCACCATGATGAAACTTGATCAAGTCTCTCATGAAGACCTTCCCAGGAAAGCAAGACCAAAACTTAACTCTGCTGCTAACCTCGAAAATCACCAATTAACAGCACCTCAGATTAGAGCCGTTATTATAGTTTTACAGAGCATACAGTAAGTAGCATTATCAACTGTTTTAAGGAGATTATTGAATACTGTGGATGCCTTCAGCATTGGTTTATAATACAGAAAGAAATAAAAATCAGAATGTGTTGTAAAGTAAATGTTGGTGTTCCACAGGGGTCTGTTTCAGGCCCACTGTTCTTTTGTCTGTAAATGCTTCATCTGTGTACTATCATTCATAAACATGGTATATATTTTATACACTGTTATGTTGATGACACATACAGTAATTGCATGTTTCAGCAGAGGCGCTCCTTACCAGTGAAGGCAGGCAACTTAGGGTCTTAACAACCTCTAGAATTGCCTCTATAGCAAGTGGCAAACTAGTCACCAAACCAGACCAGAGACACTTAAGTTACACATAAGCAACTTCCTTTTACTTAATTCTAGCAAGACAGAAGTACTTGTACTAGGACCACATACAGCTACAGTAGAAGTCTGATCTTAGGATAACCTTTGTGTGCAGCAGGAAAATAACCTTTTGTGACTTTCTTTGGCTTTTATATTTTAAGATTGTGTAGATGTTACTAGGATACCCTTCTTTGATCTCAGAATATTGCTATATTGCAATAAGGAATATAATGGTTTTACAAAATGCAGAGAAACTAGTTCAGGCATTTGTTATCTATAGGTTGGATTATTCTTCTGCCTTACTGTCTGGATGTTTCAATAAGTGCATAAACAAGCTGCATGTACTAAATAATGTATACATTGACCTTATCCATTACTTAACAGTGAGCACACTTAATTCTGAGCTTCTCTTTCTCTCTGTCAGTCAAGCTACATATGGCATTCATGACCCCTTCTGCCCTCCGGACTTCCAGACCTTCCTGACCCATCTCATCAAATGGACAGCACTATCTGCTGCTGAGGGTAGCCACCTTATGGTCTGCTTAAAGATATATGTAACTACTGAGGACAGCTCCATTTAGTAACTATGAACATGGCTTTGAACTTGACTTTTTGGAATTTTTACCTTTCACCGGTAAAAAATGAGTACCTTCCACTAGGGACATTAAAAAAACTGTTAACTATAAACAGTTAACTATAATAAACAGAATAAACAAAATTTGAAAATATATTATTATATTTAAAAAAAAACATTTTCACATGTAAATTTGGATTTTTCACAGGTATATTTGGTCAAGCTTTGTTTTGTCGCAATCAGATATGCTACTTTCCCATTTTAATGGAAAACACCCTTATATCATAAAAAAATCAACCTTGAAAAAATTCTCAAAATTCACTGTAATTTTTTTTATATGCACAGTAACCTAAAAAAATATTCATTCCAAAATTAAACACACCGTAAAAAAAAAAAAGAAAAAAGCTGCCTCAACATAAAAAAGCTCAATATGTTGCACAGCTTTTAAAAACTTTTTTAAACAGAAACTTGCTGGCCCAACAAAACAAAACAAAATAAAACGTGTACCCAGTTCAAAATCTTAAGTTTACTCAACTTGTAACTCAAATATTTAAGTAGTATTGGTTGTGGGCTCAATTAATTATATTTCTCTACGGTTGACTGAGCACAACTTTTCATCTACTTAAAAAGATAAGTTGTCTCCCACCTTGATGTAGTTGGTTCAAGTGATCAAGTTGGTCTAAGAATACCCCAACAATTTAAAGCACAAACATTACTTTAAAACTTTAATCTTACAAAAGAAGTTAAAACAGTGATCTGCATAAAAGAGGAGAATACACATTCTATTTTGCTTAAAGGTTAATAAAATACACCAGATGCTTAGTAGTGTCTTACTGATTCTTTTATATCACAAAATCATAACCATTTTTAAAAATTAGCAAAGATGAACAGTTTTTTTTTCAATGTGTTAGACACCAAAAAAAAGAGTTTGTTTCTCAGCATGTGAATCTGAGGGGAGCGTGTCTCTCCAAGTCCAATAGAAATCATTTGGATAGCGTCAAAGGTGTGTGTCTGGTACTGTTGGAATTCAATGTTCAGAGCACAAAAACTGACCAAGATCACACAATGACCACTCCTGAAGCTGCTGCACAGTCAACCGGACCCTCAAGGACTAGCACAGCTTCAACAGCTTGTTCACGCTTCTCCTGTAGCTCCAAACGTCCGTCCGTCACCCCTCTGACCCCAATCCTCCACAACAGAGCTCGTATGGTAAAAACAAAGATAAATACATTTAACAGAATATTTAGTTATGATAAAAATAAAAGATATTAATAATGCTACACTTACGCTCAAAGGTTTGGGATCACTTTTTTTGGCATCAGCAAATTTCTTTGTTTTTGTTTATTGATTTATTTTCTACATTCTGCAACATTACTGGGGATTTCAAAACTATGAAATAACACACATGAAAGTCGTTAATTATGTAACAACAACAGTCAGTTGTTATTTTAAGACACAGAGGTCAGACCTTCTGGAATAGTTTTTGCAAGAACAGTATTGTCAAGTGCATTTGCAAAACACATCAAGCACCATGATGAAACTGTCTCTCATGAAGACTTTCTTAGGAAGGCGATATAAAGGAACCTCTGTAGTCCAACTAGAGATTATGGAGGCCAATGGTGAGTGGTGATTATTCTTTCACTTACTCAGTCACTCACCATCAGGACACAAGGGAGGGTACACCCTGGATGGGTTACCAGTCCATCACAGGCTGTATGTACAGTACATCTGTTAAATTTTGAAATGAACTAATGATTTTTCAAGGTTGATTCTTTTATGAACCTAGATGTGCCCACAACTTTGTTCACATGGAACTGAATTACACACTCATGAGTGTGTTTTTTTTTTAATGTACTGTACGTACTCGTTCACACAATACGGCAATTATGCGAATGCCAATTAGTCTAATCTGCATGTCTTTGGATTATGTGGAACAAAACTGGAGGAAACCTACCAAGCACATGGAGAACATGCAAACTCCATGCACACAGACCCTGAGGCGGGAATCAAACCCAGACCCTGGAGGTGCAAGGAGACAGTGTTAACCACTAAGCCACTGCATCGACTTTATATATACTGTATGTGCTATATACACACATATGATTTTATTTGTAACAGCAATGTAAAGAGGATCATGCTTTTTTTCCCCCACATTATGTCATAGAATGTGACATAACTTCCTCCTTGTGTACTTACATGAGAGAGATTATGTAATGATGTGACTTATAGAGGATCTAATGTAGGATCTAGCAACTGGTTAAAACCAGTAAGTACACACATCATGCCCATAAGCCCCTTTACATACAGTGACTTGATCACACACAGCTAGGAGAATAAATCTAAAGTGTGTGGAGACTGAGAATATAAATAAGTGTCACAGTGATGCAAGCATTAACGCAAGATGATCAAAAAGCCAGGATGATAGTTTGTTGTTCCGCTATTAATATACAGCTTTCGCAAAGCCACTGTAGTGGTACATAGAAATCTATAAGCAAAGATGGACACAATAAGTTTATTTTGTTCTGTTGAGTTTTTATTGCTCACAATAATTTTAAAAATGTCATTCAGACAATTTGGGAAAAGACGCATAGTGCTCTTAATCTCTCCGGGAAAGACTTTCATTTATTATAGAGGTACCAATAGTTTTTAAAATAGTGTTTTGCAGAGGAAAATTACACTATTTACAGTAAGAATAATTGTTTATGTTGGCAAAAAATGTTGCAATAAGTGTCCTTATATTTAAAAAAAAAAAAGGCAAAAAACATTCATTTCTACAATGTTCTTCCATATCATCACTTTATAAGAAGGTTAGAGATTTTTTTTTAAGTTAAAGTTTTTTTTTGCAAGCTGAAGATGTTGTCAAGGAGAAATGACATTACAATCTGATTCCACCATGGGTTCCCTTTTGAATCCTCTTAAAGTTTGCTCCTTGTCATTTTAGAGAATTTCTTAATGAATGTCGCCTCTGGCTTGCTCATTAAGAATCTAAGTCCACATCTGCATTCCTGTGAAGCTGCATTCTGAGATGGTGGCACAGTGGGTAGCCTTACCACCTCATAGCTTCAGGGTCCTTGTTTTAGATTTAACATTAAAATTACCTTCCTAATATTGTGTAGGTTCCATTGTGGGGTTCTTGGGAGTCAGGCATGGACTTTATAAGACATGGGAAGGTACACTGTGGTATCTGACACCAAGTTATTAAGCGCAGATTCTGTAAGTTATGAGATGGGGTCTCCATGGACCAGACTTGAACGGATTGAGATATGGGGAATTTGGAGGGCAAGCCAACACTTTGGCGCCTTGGTCATGTTCCTCAAACTATTCCTGAACAATTTTTGCAGTTTTCCAGGATGCATTATCATGCTGAAGCCCATCATCATTAGGGAATACCATTGCCTTAAGAGGTGTATTTGGTCTGCAACAATATTTAGGTAGCTGGTACGTGCCAAAGTGACATCCACATGAATGGCAGGACATTACCCAAAGCATTACACTGCCTTTCCTGGCTTGCCTTCTCTCCATAGTCCATCCTGTTGCCATTTCTTCCCCAGAAAAGTGAAATGCATGCACCTCGCCATGCACAGGATATGAGGATATAAAACTATGTGGTCTCACCATAATAACTATTTTGTAAATAGTTACAATTTGTCTCTAAATTTGTCGTTGGGATTATCGTCATTGACGTTAACAGTTATTAAGCTCTACATTTTTGTGGATTCAAAAGTTTAAAAGTAAGTTATTGCTCTTAAAGAAGAAAAAATACATTTCAGGATATTTTTAGCAAATGCAGTATAGGGATCTATTCGGTTTTGGTGCTAAAAAGTTTCTCGTCTAGATGAAAAAGTGAATTTTCAGATAGGATAGTATAACACTATTTATCATAATAGTTAATACTTATATCCTAATTCATGCTTCATTTTTTGTAAATATGCATACACATTTATATTTTTGGGAACTTGGCAAATTGAGATTTCACATAAAAAGCCATGAACCGAAAAAAAGTTAATTATTCTAAAATGCAAAATTGTTCAGATATTGCAAAATTAATTTAACATGGTTACAAAAACTACAGATTTTTTTTGCATTTTAAGCTTTTACCAAAGACCCTCTATCATGCAAGGCACTGAGGTAGCCCCGGAATTTTAATGGTATGTGCGTTAACGATAATTATTGTGCAGATTACAAAAAGCAATCTTAACTGACTTTATCTTACACCAATATTTGTATCAATACTCATAAATAAATATGGATCAGTTGTGTATAAATTATTGTTTGAAGCAAGGCAGAATAGTGCTGGGCAATTTTGGAACACCAGTTAGCCTAATCTGCATGTCTTTGGACTGTGGGAGGAAACCGGAGTGCCCCGAGGAAACCCACCAAGCACTGGGAGAGACATGAAAACTCCAACCCTGAGGCGAGGATTCAAACACGGAGCCTGGAGGTGCGAGGTGACAGTGATAAACACTAAGCCACTGTACCACTGTAGGCAGCCTACTGTATAGGGAGCAGGACGGGGTTTGAGACTGAGCCGGGGTATTAATACGCGGAGTGAGTTTGCTGCGGGTGATACTGTGTAGTGTGCGAGTGTAACACGTTTGCTCCAGCGAAGCGTAAACTTCAAGAGAGTTTTATCAACGTTGTTTAAAAAAAAAAAGAATACACAATTAAACCTGTACTCTTTGATCCGCGCTTTGATGTGAAGCCGCGATGCGCGCGGACCTGCTCGCGCTGCTGTCTCTGGCGCTGCTGGTCGCGCGCTGCACTGAGGCTCGAATCACAGGGCGAGGACTTCACACCTCCAGCCAGCTCAGGTAAGCGTGGAGCATTTAAACATCCACCTGTATTAGTGATATTAGTGCAGTAAACCCAGTCTGCAGGATCCAGCGTGCAGTGAGATCCGAAATGAGTCGTGCATGATTAAAACATTAATGTGTTATATAAACTCTTCTTAATTCTTAATGTGATCCTTCCATTCTTGCACATTCAAGTTAATCTGATTTACAAGACAGATGATTTTCCTCTCTGAAAGTGTGCATTCATATTTCCTCTATAATCAATTGGCTTTATATTAAAGGAGCACATAATGTATTCTATATAGAGTGTCCTGTGCACAGCAAATACTGAAAATATATTTTACTATTTATATTTATAATTTTCTTGCAAATTTTGCACACTGCAAAAAAAAAAAAATTTGATTTAACTATTAATCCCGAAAATAAATGATTTCTGCATTCTTTTATGCAATATGAACATTCTATTCTTGGACCAAGATGTCACAGTAATTATTATTATTATTATTATTAATAATAATAATAATAATAATAATAATAATACATTGTGCATGTAATCATTTTTAGTGTCTGCCTTACTCAGAGCTGTAAACCCCAAAAGCACCTTGTAGTTACCTTCAGTTACTTCTTTTCTTGATTTTTTTTTTTTTTCATCTCCGGGAACTATCTTTTATGTAGCAGAACTCTACAACAGATGGTTTCCCTTTAGGATAGCTTTAAAATGCTCGAACTGCAACTAATCAWCCGGCAAATCATTGTAGGGACCCTTTTTCTAAAAGCATATGCAATTCACACAGGGTGTCTCTTTGTGTTGTGCGTAGATGCTGTCATTGCAATAGATGTTGTTCCTAGAGTGCCAGTTCTTTGTGGTCTGGTGCTGTATTTTTTTTAATGAGCTCATGATTATGTGGGTTCAGTGACAGCTGAGGGTGAAGGTTAATCTCGGTGGAGATGTTATAGTTGTTATTAATGAGAGAGGCAGGAAGGATGAATGATGTAATTGAAATCAGCTGAATTTTGCAAGTGTTGTGCTTTTAATTAATTGATTCATTAACTGAATACTTACACATACACACACGCACACATATTACATGTGTTAGTTGCAAGCTCTAGGGATTGTGCATTTCTGTTATGTGTGTGAGTGTGTGTGGAACATCCAAAGCGCTTTACCCAGACAAGAAGCCGAATTAATCAGCCAAATGAATGTCACCTGAAGGAGAGAAATGATGAAATGATGAAACACTCCTCTGATTAATACACATGTACACTCGTCCTGGAAAATGTCTCTCATTGAAATGTCTTCTCTGTGCAAACTGCATATTTAAAACCAGCGTGTAGCCTAAAATTTGTTAAATGTTTTAATTAAAAAAAGATCACAGAGCAAATTCCTTTTGAAGTGCATTAAAATGAAATGTACTGGTTTGTTCTCAATAGCACACTGCTTGCCTTAATCTTCTGTATTGTGAATTGAGATGAAGAAAAAAGAATAATAATAACAATAGCACAATTGAATACTTGAATCCGATTGGTCAGATGGTGTTGATTACTTTTCTAGAACGGCAGCAGGGGTGTGGTGGTTAGCACTGTCGACTTTAATCTCTAGATTTGCATGTTGCTCCCATGGTGCGTCTCCTCCAGGTGCTTCGGTTTCTTCCCACAGCCCAAGTGTATCTATGAAGGGTGCACTTTCCGTTTCTCTTGGTATAAGACAAACCTGGGTTTAATACTTGGTTTGCCACTAGGATAAATTTAAGCATTATTTTGGAGAAAAATCTTTTGATGTTTACATATATAAATATCCCAGAGTCCTTGGGTGCTTTGTGTGTTTCAACATCAGACACTCTTGCCCAAGTGACATGCCAGGGATCCGCTCTGCCTCTGTGTTGTCAGACATGGCTCTCCTTCTGCTCTTTTCTGTCACACTGAGTGTAGAATATGCTGCGCCAAGGGACAGGGACAGCCCTATGAAACCGCACTACCTTTCGAGGGAAGTGGTTTGTCCTTCAGCCCCCTCTGCATTCACACGGCCCCTAGTATCTCTCTCTCTTTCATTCAAAAACCTCTATGCACCTTTGTTATGGTTCCAAGCATTAGTGCTGACTCTGAAAACCGAACAAGATCTGGTCTTAACAATGTGCAATGAAGAATCTTCATTCCACCTTCACGTGCTAGGATGGTGCCTCTGCTGCTACAATACGTGGCCTCTCCAGGGCTCTGAGTAAGGCTTCAAGGGTTCTGCTGTGTGACATTTGGAAAGATGGTTATACCATCAGTAGGATCAACTTTCTTCAAGCGTTCAGGATTTTTTTTTTTTTTTGTTCAAGTTTTCTCCTCTATGACAGAAAGACCATCTGGTTTAGTGTCTCCAACCCCAGCAATGCAGGTTAGATGGGTTGTGGATGTTATCATACAGTATACTATAGGGATTAGAACATGATGAAGCGTGGTACAGATTACCTAAAGTCAGCCTACAAGACCTTTATAGATAAATAAATAAATAAAATAAAACGTTCTAATTCTTGTCATGGTTCACAATCAAGAGTAATGGAATGTTCCAGTAACTTCGGAAGGTGAGAGTGTTTTGCTTGTATTAATCACTTTAATACAAGTGTCATTTTCAGTTGACACTATACTGTATACGGTGGTACCTCGGCATACAGTTGTATTTTCGCCTTAAGAACTGAAATTTTGCATGTAAAGCATTTTCCTTATACGAGCGGCCGGGCCGAGCCGAGCCGAACTGAACGCCAGTTTGGAGCTTGTTTGCGTTAGTGGAAAGCCAAGTGAAGCGAGTTTATGAATTTTTGGTGTGGGTTTTTTTTTTTTTGCATTTTTGCAAGATGTAGTGAAGACGCAGCACCTTCGGTCCCAAGAATGTTAGCAATGACGACGGTAGCAAGAAGAAAATGGAGCCGCTTTCAGTCCGGTTTTTAAAGCAGCCAGTGCCAAGAGGAATCATAAATATCTATTTATTTTTAATAAATAAGTTTACTTCATTTTCACATCTTTTCTAAATGTTTTGATTGTTTTTATATATGCAAAAATACGATTATAGTGTTGGAAATTGGTAATATTGGTAATATTTTTGTGTGGCTGGAACGGATTATCTGCGTTTACATTATTTCCTCTGGGAAAAGGCGCTTCACAATATGAAATTTCACCTTAAGAATTCGCTGATTAAATCTGTATGCTGATGTACCGCTGTATGCGTCCTGGCCTGCTGCAATATGGATATTGAGCAAATATTGAACATGATTCTTTACTCAGTGACCCCTTTATTAGCAACCGCTATGCATCTCCTTATACACTCATCACGCGGCAGCGCTACACCACACAGCATACAAAAATAGAGATAGAGTTAGCGATTATCCGAATTCACTCGCGTGAGGTTGTGCAAAAGTCACGACGCTGCACATCATGAAGTGATGTAGAGATATTATGTGACAGAAAGAGAGACCCTCCGCAGAGCCATGTGAGATAGACCTGACACGAGACGGGATCTAGAGCGACAGGTTCCTATAGAGCAGCGTGCTCAGGGCACCGAAGCGTTTACAGCAGGAGTGGAGAGGAAAGTATACAGTAGATGTGTGCGTGCGTGTGTCAGTGGGTAACGTTATATAACACTTGCCATTTATTCACGGCTTCATCTTCCATCGATTTGTTTTATTTGCATTTTGAATATATATTTATTAAAACATATGCGGCAATAAAAAATTTTTATTATTATAAGATCTCGTCTTTAATCCGATTATACTGTAACTCGGCGTATCCAGAGGTGACTCAAGTCTTCAGATCGCAGATTAAACTAGTGTTAGCGACTCATCTGCTTTTTATTTACCTGACCATATTGCGTTCTTGCGTAATACCTGTCGTCTGTTAGCTTTTTCCGTCTGTTCGTTGTGTAAACTGGATTCTGGAGCCGATTTGGTGGATTGGAAAAGGTCACGAGTCTCATAATCAGCCGTGACATCACTGGAGACAACTTCAATTTCTTTCATTTATTGTGACCTTCAGGGGTGAGAGTTATTTCTGCATAAAGGTTTTTTTTTGTTACATTTCTATACGAGGGACGAGCAATAAAARTGGTTGGAGAAAAAGGGCATACATGGGCCACTTTAATAAAAACATTGTACTTCTGCTCATTTCGGCAATTTAGCAATCATGTAACACAGTGCGGAAAGTCATGCAAATACCGGCCACTTTATAGAATGCATTAAGAATTGAGATCTCAGTGACGTAACCCCTGATGTCTAACGTGCTGGTCTGAGTATTCCAGAAACTGCTGATTTTCACACAAGAAAAAGAAAAAAMGTCCGGTGAGTGCAACATTGTTGATGTGAGAAGACAGAGAAGAACAGCCGAAGCTATTCAAGCTGACAGAAAGGCTACGGTACCTCAAACACACATTCATGCAAAAACTGTGGCTGTCGGCCAGAAAACCGAGAAAAAATCTCAGCACGCACAACCTTGTACCTGGACGTGGTAAAGCTACAGTAGAACAGAAAACGGGCACATTGTGTTCCACTTCCCTGAAACCACAACAGGAATCTGAGCTTACAGTGAGAAATAAAACTGGATAGTTGAGGATTGGAAAAACATCTTCACCTGCAAGGTTTTGGTGAGAAATGGTTACTTTAGGGGTCAGGGGGAGCTCAGTGGTTAAGGCATTGAACTACAGTTCAGGCGGTCCCAGGTTCAAACCTCACGACCACTAATTGTGCCTGTTGGGCCCTTGAGCGAGGCCCTTAACCCACAACTGCTCAGATGTATAATGAGATCAAATGTAARTCGCTCTGGATAAGAATGTCTGTAAATGCATAAAACAAATCAGCAACTTCTGACTGACGGGATTTAACACATCGTAGTGTAAATGTAATGTCTTTTACATATAATGATTAATGAAAATATTCTGTTGCGGTGACGTCATTTAGATCACGGAGAGATGCCACGAGAACAGAGGGAGGAATTCAGAAGTCTGGAAGGTAATCAGATACCTCGTTATTCCATCACATTATTTTGTAAAAAAATTTTAAACTGTAGTACATACCATAATATACCGTAGTCATACTGTGGTACATCAGACATACTGTATAGTCCTTATAGGACTTATATGGAGCGCCAGGGTGGGTACTGTGGTACAAGCTTTGGTGAATACCATGGCACTAGGAAAGTTCAGCAAGAATGTAATAGGTTATATTTGTAGTCTACATTTTAGATATGTTAGTACATACTGTACGATTGTTTGGTTTAGTACAGGCAGTAGCCTATTATTCATTTGTACACTATGGTATTCAATTAATGTTGCATACATAAAAAAAATATTACTATTGAGGTACATAAACATGTATAATTTCAGTTTAGAGTATCCTGGCATATTCTTATAGTGCAATACTACAGTAGATRGTCAACTATGTACCATACTGTTCATGTAGCATTGTATGATTGGTAGAATCATGTACCATAGTGTGGTTCATGTACTGTATCAGCAAAAAAGTACCATAGTACTGACAAAACTATCAAGGTACTGTACTCGTGCCATTGGACTACCATGATATRTGTACCGTGGTAAAATGGCTTCAGGAGTTTCCCAGCACTTAGGTTACCATAKGGTGTATTTTCACATTTGTCATTTTAAGGCACATTATAAAGGACTTGCATCTGCTCTSCATTTCCAAACTGTAAATTAATTGTCACACAAACAGTAKMGAGAGAGAGAGAGAGAATTGCAATGCTCACTCTACCAYTTGTCGATGACATTTGTGCTACKATCCTCTCAACAAATTGCATCTTGTTCATTGTTGACTATCTGTGATTTAATCCTGGATTCTTAAAGTCCCATTCTGAAAAGGAGCCCCGACATCACCAAGGGCTCTGTGCCCAAATCCGAGCACATCCTCAGGATAGAGGACCATGATTTCACAATGCGGCCTGGCTTTGGAGGTAAAATCATAATATACTGTGTGTGTGTGTATATATATATATATATATATATA